>JADANK010000458.1:0-50830 GCA_021292215.1 Lophura nycthemera | reverse complement strand
CCAAATCCCCCCCACCCCACACCCCCCCCCCCCACCCCCCCCCCCCACACCCCCCCACACACCCCCCCAGCCCCCCCGACCACACATACCCCCCCCACCCCCCTCCCCCCCCCACCCCCCACCCCCATCCCCCCCCCGCCCCCCCCCAAACCCCCAACCCAAGCCCCCAACCCCCCCCTCCCCCCACCCCCCAAACCCCCCCCCACCCCCCCCCCCCCCCCCAAAAACCCCCCCAGCCCCCCCCCCCCCCCCCCCCCCCCCACATTGACCCCCCCCACCCCCCCACCCCCAAACCCCCCCACCCCCCCCCCCCAAACCCCCCCCAGCCCCCACCCGTGCCCCCCCCCCCCACCCCCCAAATCCCCCCCCAGCCCCCCCAGCCCCACAAGCCCACACCCCCCCCCCCCCAGCCCTTCCCAGCCCCCACCACCGCCCCCCCCCCCACCCCCCATCACCCCCCCCCCAGCCCCCCAATTGACCCCCCCCCCACCCCCACACCCCCCCCCCAGCCCCCCCAGCCCCACACATTGACCCCACCCATTCCCCCCCCCACCCCCCCCGCCCCCACACATTGACCCACACCCACCCACCCCCCAGCCCCACACATTGACCCCCCCCCCCCACCCCCCACCCCCACAACCCCCCCAACCCCCCAGCCCCACACATTGCCACCCCCACCCCATCCCCCATCACCCCCCCCCAGCCCCCCACCATGCACCCCCCCCACACCCACCCACCCCCACCCCAGCCCTCACCCCACACACTGACCCTTCACCCCAACCCCATGCACCCCACCCCACCCCAGCCCCACACATTATTCACCCCCCACCACACCCCCCAAGCCCCCCCCCCCAGCCCCACACATTGACCCACACCCCCCACCCCCAGCCCCCCCACCCCACATTGACCCCCCCATCCCCCATCCCCCCCCCCCACCCCCCCCAGCCCCACACATTGACCCCACAGCCCCCATCCTCCTACCCCCCCCATGCTTCCCATCCCCCCCCGCCCCACACATGACCCCAATCCCCCATCCCCAGCCCCCCAGCCCCACACATTGACCCCCCCCCCCCCAACACCTCATCACCCCCCCAGCCCAGCCCCACACATTGACCCACACCTCCAACCCCAGCCCCCCATCCCCCCCAGCCCCAACTCACCACCCACACCGGTCCTCCCGCCAGCCCCCCTCGCCACCCAGCCCCACCCATCACCCCCCAGCCCACACACTGCTGCCCCGCCATCCTCCCCAGCCCTCCAGCCCCACACTTGACCCACACCCCCTCCCACCGCCCCCAGCCGCCACACGACCCACAGACCCCCATGCCCCAGGGGGCCACATTGACACGACCCCCCACCGCCCCCATCACACCCCCCAGCCACCCCAGCGCCCACACATTGACCCACACCCGCCCCCCCCCCCCCCACCTACCGACTCCACCCGAAGAGCGGCGGTGCGGAGGCCACCAAGCCCAGCACCCAGGTGGCCACGCAGCCCAGCACGGCGTGGCTGCCCCGGAACGTGAAGTTGCCCAAAGGTTTGCAGATGACGAGGAACCGCTCGAACGCCACCACGGCCACGACACGACTCCACATGCTGGGGGGTGGGAGGGCGGCCCGCATGGGGTCACGGAGCCCCACAGCCCCATAGATCCGCGTGGGTCACAGCGCTCCCTATGGGTCACAGCGCCCCACGGCCCCATAGATCCGCGTGGGACACAGCGACCCCTATGGATCACAGCTCCATCTATGGGTCACAGCGCCCCCTATGGGTCAGAGCTCCATCGATGGGTCACAGCGCCCCCTATGGGTCAGAGCTCCATCGATGGGTCACAGCGCCCCCTATGGGTCACAGAGTCCCATAGCCTCGTGTGGGTCACAGCGCCCCCTATGGGTCACAGCGCCCCATAGATCCGCTTGGGACACAGCGACCCCTATGGGTCACAGAGCCACCTATGGATCACGGCGCCCCATAGCCCCGTGTGGGTCACAGCGCCCCCTATGGGTCACAGCGCCCCCTATGGGTCACAGAGCCCCATATCCCCGTGTGGGTCACAGCGCCCCACAGCCCCCAAAAACCCGTGTGGGTCACAGCGCCCCCTATGGGTCACAGCGCCCCTTATGGGCCACAGAGCCCCCTATGGGTCACAGCGCCCCATGGCCCCATAGATCCGCGTGGGACACAGCGCCCCCTATGGGTCACAGCTCCATCTATGGGTCACAGCGCCCCCTATGGGTCACAGCTCCATCGATGGGTCACAGCGCCCCCTATGGGTCACAGAGTCCCATAGCCTCGTGTGGGTCACAGCGCCCCCTATGGGTCACAGCTCCATCTATGGGTCACAGCGCCCCATAGATCCGTGTGGGTCACAGCGACCCCTATGGATCACGGCGCCCCATAGCCCCGTGTGGGTCACAGCGCCCCCTATGGGTCACGGCGCCCCATGGCCCCCATGGAGTCAGAGCCCCCCCCATGGGTCACAGCGCCCCATAGATCCGCGTGGGTCACAGCGCTCCCTATGGGTCAGAGCGCCCCATATCCCGGTGTGGGTGACAGCGCCCCCTATGGGTCACAGCGCCACATAGATCCGTGCGGGTCACAGCGCCCCAAGGCACCAGAGCCCCACAGCCCCCAGCCACAGCCCCCAAGCCCCACAGCCCCCACGGCCCTCCACAGCACCCCGCCCCCCAAGCACAGAGCCCCACAGCCCCATAGATCCGCGTGGGTCACAGCGCCCCCTATGGGTCACAGCGCCCCCTATGGATCACGGCGCCCCATAGCCTCGTGTGAACCACAGCGCCCCCTATGGGTCACAGCTCCCCCTATGGGTCACGGCGCCCCATAGATCCGTGTGGGTCACAGCGCCCCCTATGGGTCACAGCTCCACCTATGGGTCACAGCGCCCCATATCCCGGTGTGGGTCACAGCGCCACCTATGGGTCAAAGCGCCCCTATGGGTCAGAGCGCCCCATAGCCCCGTTGCTCATGTGGGTCACAGCGCCCCCTATGGGTCAGAGAGCCCCATAGATCCGTGTGGGTCACAGCGCCCCCTATGGGTCACAGCGCCCCATAGCTCCGTGTGGGTCACAGCGCCCCCTATGGGTCACGGCGCCCCATAGCCCCACAGATCCATGTGGGTAACAGAGCTCCTATGTGGGTCACCTGACCCCATAACCCCACACCTGACCCCAGATCTGACCCCATAACCCCACTTCTCACCCCATCTCTGACCCCATAACCCCACTTCTCACCCCATAACCCCACTTCTCACCCCATAACCCCACTTCTCACCCCATAACCCCACTTCTCACCCCATAACCCCACGCCTGACCCCATATCTGACCCCACAACCCCAACCCCCCCATCCCACCTACCAGCGTGGAGGCGAAGCCCTCGATTCGATTTTGCAGGCAGTGCCCCTCACATCTGACCCCATAACCCCACATCTGACCCCATAACCCCACACCTGACCCCCACAGCCCCACATACTACCCCCATAACTCCACATCTGACTCTATAACCCCACTTCTCACCCCATATCTGACCCCATAACTCCACACCTGACCCCATAACCCCACACCTGACCCCACATCTGACCCCACAACCCCACAGCTGACCCCATAACCCCACATCTGACTCCAGATCTGACCCTATAACCCCACTTATTACCCCACCTCTGACCCCATAACCCCACACCTGACCCCATAACCCCACTTCTCCACCCCAATCTGACCCCACACACCTCCCACTCCAAGCACCAACGCCACCACCCCAACCCAACACCAACACACCACTAACACCTGACCCCAGATCTGACCCCCATAACCCCCAACATCTGACCCCATAACCCCATACCTGACCCAGAGAACTTGACCCCATAACCCCACAGCTGGACCCCCATAAACCCCACACCTGACCCCAGTGAATCTGACCCCATAACCCCACACCTGATCCCATACCCCCACTTCTCACCCCACACCTGACCCCATAACCCCACATCTGACCCCAGATCTGACCCCATAACCCCACCACCTGACCCCACACCTGACCCCATAACCCACTTCTGACCCCCCCCCTGACCCAAACCCCCCATCTGACCCCAGATCTGACCCCATTAACCCACACCTGACCCAATAAACCCACACCTGACCCCATATTGACCCCATAACCCACTTCTGACCCCCACACCTGACCCATAACTCACACCTGACCATAACCCCATACCTGACTTTCTCAAACCCAACTTCTCACCCACATTTGACCCCACAACCCCAGACGCTGACCCCACAAACTCCAAAGCTGAACCCACAGCCCCATCACCCCCATACCGCCCCCAATCCCACCTCCCAGCGTGGCGGCGAACCCTCGATTTTGCAGGCGTGCCCCAATATCTGCCCAATACCCACCACCTGACCCCCTATAACCCCACATCGACCCCCACAGCTGACTCCATTACCCTTTACACCTGACCCCCATAACCCCACCTGATCCCATAACCCCCCACCTGAACCCATACCCCCAACACATGACCCCAGATCTGACCCCATAACCCCCATCCTGACCCCACAACCCCACACCTGACCCAGATCTGACCCATAACTCCCACTTGACCCCTAACCCCACACACTGACCCCCATAAACCCCACAATCTGACCCAGATCTGACCCCCTAACCCACCACTTCTAACCCCAGATCTGACCCCATAACCCCACACCTGGACCCCCCATAACCCCAGCTGACCCCATATCTGCACACCATCACCCCACAGCGGACCCCATACCCCCCAACCCATCTCTGCCCCACATCTGACCCAATAACCCCACACCTGTACCCATACATAACCCACATCTGACCCCCAGGATCTGACCCCCCTAACCCCACTTCTCACCCCATCTCTGCCCCATAACCCCACTTCTCACCCCATAACCCACTTCTCACCCCATAACCCCACTTCTGACCCCCATATCTGACCCCACAACCCCACACCCACCCATCCCACTCCAAGTAGTGGCGGCGAAGCCCTCGATTTTGCAGGCAGTGCCCCCATCTCTGACCCCATAACCCCACTCTCACCCCTAAACCCCACTTCTCACCCATCACCACACTTCTCACCCCATTATCTACCCCAACAAACCCCACAACCACCCCATCCACCTCCCAGCGGGCGGCGAGCCCCGCTCTTTGCAGGCAGTGCCCCCATAAACCACAACATGCACCCCATTATCTCACCCCATAACCCCACTTCTCACCCCATATCTGACCCCATAACCCCACACCTGACCCCATATCTGACCCCATAACCCCACTTCTCACCCCACACCTGACCCCATAACCCCACACCTGACCCCAGATCTGATCCCACAACCCCACACCTGACCCCAGATCTGACCCCATAACCCCACACCTGACCCCATAACCCCACTTCTCACCCCACATCTGACCCCATAACCCCACACCTGACCCCATAACCCCACACCTGACCCCATAACCCACTTCTCACCCATATATGACCCCATAACCCACACACTACCCCAAACCCCACACCGACTATACCCCACACCTGACCACCTAATCCACACATCATAACCCTACACCTGGACTCCATCCACCACACAGCTGAACCCATAACCCACACCTGACCCCACATCTGACCCCAGAACCCACTTACTTAACTCCATAACCACACTTCTCACCCCATATCTGACCCCAAACCACAAACACCCCCCCCCACTCCCAGGTGGCGGCGAAGCCCTCGATCTTGCAGGCAGTGCCCCCATATCTGACCCCATAACCCCACATCTGACCCCAGATCTGACCCCATAACTCCACACCTGACCCCATAACCCCACTTCTCACCCCATATCTGACCCCATAACCCCACACCTGACCCCAGATCTGACTCCATAACCCCACACCTGACCCAGTAACCCCACACCTGACCCCAGATCTGACCCCATAACCCCACTTCTCACCCCACACCTGACCCCATAAACCCACACCTGACCTCATATCTGACCCCATAACCCCACACCTGACCCCATAACCCCACTTCTCACCCCCACACTGACCCCATAAACCCACACTGACCCATATCTGACCCCATCACCCAACACCTGACCCCTAACCCCCACATCTGACCCAACACCTGACCCCATAACCCCCACCCGGACCCCTTAACCCCATATTTGATGCAAATCTGAGCCATAACCCACACCTGACCCAACATTCTGAGCCTAACCCACACCTGACCCCATATCTGGACCCCACCACAGCCCCCATACCCCTCACCCCATCCCCCCCCCCCCATCCCAACTCCCAGCCTGGCGGCAGAACCCCTCGATTTTGCAGGCAGTGCCCCCAGATCTGACCCCATAACCCCCACAACCTGACCCCCACACCTGACCCCCATAACTCCCATACCATGACCCCCACAACCTCACACCTGACCCCACAAACTTGACCCCAAACCCCACACCCGACCCAATAAACCCAATCTGACCCCCAGATCTGACCCCATACCCCACACCTACCCCATAACCCACTTCTATCCACATTTCTGACCCCCTACCCACACTGACCCCCAATCTTGACCCCACATCTGACCCCACAGCCCACGCCCCATCACCCATACCCCCCCCCATCCCCACCTCCCGCGTGGCGGCGAAAGCCCTCGATTTTGCACGGCATTGCCCCCCATCTCTTGCCCCCATACCCCACTTCTCACCCATAACCCCACTTCTCACCCCACATAACCACACTTTCTTCACCCCATTATCTGACCCCCAACCCAACAAACCCCCCCCATCCCCACCTCCCCCGCGTGGCGGACGCAAAAGCCTCGATTTTTGCGGCAGTGCTCCCATAACCACACACTGACCCCAATCTGACCCCATAACCCCACTTCTCCACCCATATCTGACCGCCACAACCCCACACCTGACCCCATATCTGAGCCCATAACCCCCACTTTCTCCACCCACACCTGACCCCAGATCTGATCCCACAAACCCCACACCTGGGGACCCCCTATTGGACCCCCATCACCCCACACATGACCCCCATAACCCCACTTCTCACCCCACCTTGACCCCATAACCCCACACCTGACCCCATATTGACCCCAAAAACCCCACCACCCCCCCATCCCCCACCTCCCACGCGTGGAGGCGACTGCCCTCGATTTTGCAGGCAGTGCCCCCAGATCTGACCCCCTAACACCCAATACTGACCCCATTACCCCACACCCTGACTCCATAACCCCACACCTGACCCCACACCTGACCCCATAACCCCACATTTGATGCCAGATCTGACCCCATAACCCCACACCTGACTCCATATCTGACCCCAAACCCCCACATCTGACCCCAAACCCCCACATCTGACCCCAAACCCCCACATCTGACCCCAAACCCCCAAATCTGACCCCAAACCCCCAAATCTGACCCCAAACCCACAAATCTGACCCCAAAACCCCAAATCTGACCCCAAACCCCCAAATCTGACCCCAAACCCCCAAATCTGACCCCAAAACCCCAAATCTGACCCCAAACCCCCAAATCTGACCCCAAACCCCCAAATCTGACCCCAAACCCCCAAATCTGACCCCAAACCCCCAAATCTGACCCCAAACCCCCTTCTCACCCACACCTGACCCATATAAACCCCACATCTGCCCCCAGATGACCCCATAACCCACTTCTACCCCACACTGATCATAACCCACATTTGATGCCAGAATCAGATTGACCCCATAACCCCATACCTGACTCCCATATCTGACCCATAACCCCACCACATGACCCCATATCTGACCCCACCCGCCCCCCTAACCCCTCACCCCATATCCCCCCCATCCCCACCTCCCAGCGTGCGGCGAACCCCCCGATTTGAGGCAGTGCCCCCCACTACTCTGACCCCATAACCCCACACCTGGACCCCCAGATCTGACCCATAACCCCACACCTGACCCCACACTCCCACATTCTGACCCCACAGCCCCCATCACCCCATAACCTCCCCCATCCCCACCTCCCAGCGTGGCGGCGAAGCCCTCGATCTTGCAGGCCGTGGGTCCGAGGGCGAAGTACATCTGCGTGAAGCTGTAACAGGCCGTGGTGGATCCCACCAGGATAACCAGCAGGTTGGCCAAAGCCAAATTAACCAGGATGTAATTAAGATGTGAACGAAGCTTCCGGAAACGGGCCGTGCAAAAAATGGTCAGGGTGTTGATGGGGACCCCCAGGGCGATCAGGAGGAACATGAAGGCCGCCATCGCACGGAACAACCCTGGGCTCCCCAAATGGGTCTGGGGGACCAGGAAGGGGCTGAGGGCGGTGATGTTGGGGGCGTCCAAAACCATGGGGATGTAAAAATCCTCGGGGAGGTCGGAAGGGGGGCGGGGGGGGTGCATGGCTGCGGGGGTTTGGGGGTGAGGAGTGGGAGAGAAAGAAGAAATGAAGTTGGTGGGTTGGGGGGGTGGGGGGTGAAGGGGAGGAATGGGGGGAGGAAGGCAGTGAGGGGGAGGGAAAGTTGGGAATTGGGGGTTGAAGTCAATGGGTGGGGAGGAAAAGCCAAGAATTGGGGGCTGAAGTCAATGAATGGGGGCTGAAGTCAATGAATGGGGAGAAAAAGCCAAGAATTGGGGCCTGAAGTCATAATGGGGCTAAGTCATGGTGGGGGGAGGAAGTCATAATGGAGAAAAGCCAAGAATTGGGGTCTGAAGTCAATGAATGGGGAGAAAAAGCCAAGAATTGGGGGCTGAAGTCAATGAATGGGGTCTGAAGTCAATGGGGGGGAGGAAGTCAATAAATGGGAGAAAAAGCCAAGAATTGGGGTCTGAAGTCAATGAATGGGGTCTGAAGGCGAGGAATGGGGAGAAAAAGCCAAGAATTGGGGGCTGAAGTCAATGAATGGGGAGAAAAAGCCAAGAATTGGGGGCTGAAGTCAATGGGTGGGGAGAAAAACTCAAGAATTGGGGTCTGAAGTCAATGAATGGGAGAAAAAGCCAAGAATTGGGGTCTGAAGTCAGAAAATGGGGAGAAAAAGCCAAGAATTGGGGTCTGAAGTCAGAAAATGGGGAGAAAAAGCCAAGAATTGGGGTCTGAAGTCAATGAATGGGGGGAGGAAGTCAATAAATGGGAGAAAAAGCCAAGAATTGGGATCTGAAGTCAATGAATGGGGTCTGAAGTCAATGGGTGGGGAGAAAAAGCCAAGAATTGGGGGCTGAAGTCAATGAATGGGGAGAAAAAGCCAAGAATTGGGGGCTGAAGTCAATGAATGGGGGGAGGAAGTCAATAAATGGGGAGAAAAAGCCAAGAATTGGGGTCTGAAGTCAATAAATGGGGAGAAAAAGCCAAGAATTGGGGGCTGAAGTCAGAAAATGGGGAGAAAAAGCCAAGAATTGGGGTCTGAAGTCAATGAATGGGGGGAGGAAGTCAATGAATGGGAGAAAAAGCCAAGAATTGGGGTCTGAAGTCAATGAACGGGGGGAGGAAGTGAATGAATGGGGAGAAAAAGCCAAGAAATGGGGGCTGAAGTCAATGAATGGGGGCTGAAGTCAATGAATGGGAGAAAAAGCCAAGAATTGGGGTCTGAAGTCAATGAATGGGGTTTGAACGCAAGGAATGGGGGGAGGAAGTCAATGAATGGGGAGAAAAAGCCAAGAATTGGGGTCTGAAGTCAATGAATGGGGGGAGGAAGTGAATGAATGGGGAGAAAAAGCCAAGAATTGGGGTCTGAAGTCAATGAATGGGGGGAGGAAGTCAATGAATGGGAGAAAAACGCAAGAATTGGGGTCTGAAGTCAATGAATGGGGTTTGAACGCAAGGAATGGGGGGAGGAAGTCAATGAATGGGGAGAAAAAGCCAAGAATTGGGGTCTGAAGTCAATGAATGGGGGGAGGAAGTGAATGAATGGGGAGAAAAAGCCAAGAATTGGGGTCTGAAGTCAATGAATGGGGGGAGGAAGTCAATGAATGGGAGAAAAACGCAAGAATTGGGGTCTGAAGTCAATAAATGGGGTCTGAAGGCGAGAAATGGGGGGAGGAAGTCAATAAATGGGGAGAAAAAGCCAAGGATTGGGGTCTGAAGTCAAGGGGTGGGGTGTGAAGGCCACAAATGGGGTCAGAAGCCAAAAGCTTGGGAGAAAAACCCCACAAATGGGGTCAGAAGTCAACGGGGGGGGGGTGAGAAAAACCCCAAAAGGGGGAGGGGAAGCCAAGGATTGGGGTCAGAAGTCAATGAATGGGGTCAAAAGACAACAGGGGGGGGGTCAAAACTCTACGGGGGGGGGGGGGCAGAACCCAATGGGGGGGGTGGAACCCAATGGGGGGGGCAGAACCCAATGGGGGGGGGACGAATCCAATGGGGGGGGATGGGGGAAACCCAAGGGGGGGGGGGCCAGAACCCAATGGGGGGGGGATGGAACCCAATGGGGGGGGGGGGAACGGACCCAAAAAAGGGGGGGGGAAACCCAATGGGGGGGGGGCAGAATTCAAAAGGGGGGGGGGGATGGGGACCAATGGGGGGGGGGGGGGCAGAACCAATGGGGGGGGATGGAACCCAAAGGGGGGGGCAGAACCCAATGGGGGGGGGGGCAGAACTCAAAGGGGGGGGGATGGGACCTAATGGGGGGGTGGAACCCAATGGGGGGGGGAGGATAGGATAAGGAGGGAGAAACCGTGGGAGGAATGGGGGAAAGGTTCAGCATGGGGCCGGGAATGGGGAACCAAATGGGGGGCACAATTATTGGGGGAATAATAATGGGGAACATTAAATGGGCAATCAATGGGGAATCCATTAATGGGGGCACAATTAATGGGGAATCAATTAATGGGGAATCATTAAGGGGGGAACAATAAGGGGGGAAATAAATTAATGGGGGAACTAAAGGGGAATCAATAAGGGGGCCAATTAAGGGGGAATCAATTAATGGGGGAAAATAATGGGGGAAATTAATGGGGGAAAATAATGGGAAAATAATGGGGAACCAATATGGGGCCAATTAAGGGGGGAATCAATCAATGGGGAATCAATTAATGGGGGCACAATTAATGGGGAATCAATCAATGGGGGCACAATTAATGGGGAATCAATTAATGGGGAATCAATCAATGGGGGCACAATCAATGGGGGCACAATTAATGGGGAATCAATTAATGGGGAATCAATCAATGGGGAATCAATTAATGGGGAATCAATTAATGGGGGCACAATTAATGGGGGCACAATCAAATGGGGAAACCAATTAAGGGGGGCACAATAATGGGGTCATCAATAATGGGGCCCACCAATTAATGGGGGGCAATCAATGGGGAATCAATCAATGGGGTCGCAATCAATGGGGCCACAATCAATGGGGCCGCAGTCAATCAATGGGGCCGCAATCAATCAATGGGGTCGCAATCAATGGGGCCAACACCAATCAATGGGGCCGCAATCAATGGGGTCACAACCAATCAGTGGGGCCACAACCAATCAATGGGGCTGGAATCAATGGGGAACAATCAATCAATGGGGTCACAACCAATCAATGGGGCCGCAATCAATCAATGGGGCCGCAATCAATGGGATCACAACGAATCAATGGGGCCGCAATCAATGGGGCCGCAATCAATCAATGGGGCCACAATCAATCAGTGGGGTCCACAACCAATCAATGGGGCCACAATCAATCAATGGGGCCGCAATCAATGGGGTCGCAACCAATCAATGGGGCCACAACCAATCAATGGGGCCGCAACCAATGGGGCCAACACCAATCAATGGGGCCGCAGTCAATCAATGGGGCCGCAACCAATCAATGGGGAATCAATCAATGGGGTCGCAACCAATCAATGGGGTCACAACCAATCAGTGGGGTCGCAATCAATGGGGAATCAATCAATGGGGTCGCAACCAATCAATGGGGCCGCAATCAATGGGGTGGGGGCCGCGACGCGGGGGGGTGACAAACCCAAATGCCGGGGGACGCAACCCGCTCCCCCAAAAACCCCACGGCGGGCGCAGGGATGAACGAATCTATGGGGCGGGGGGGGGCGAGGCCGGGCCCTATATAGGGTGTGGGGTGGGGGCCCCCCCGGGGCTGACGCCGCGCTGTGGGGCTGAGCCGGGCTGAGCCGCCCCAAAGCCGGGCTGAGCCGCCCCAAAGCCGCTTTGGGGGATCCTAAAACCCCCCCAGACCCGATTAACGGCACCGGGGGGGGGGGGGGGGAGGATCCGCCCCATAGGATGTGGGGCGGCCGTGGGGCACCCAGACCCCGACGGAAGGGAAGCGGGGCAGAGCCAAGGGCAACGGAGGAACCCGCAAATTATTGGGATCCACGCGGCGCCCCACAAGTGATTGGGACCCCATAGGGTGACCCACAACCTTTGGGATCCATGGGGCGCCCCACAAGTGATTGGGACCCATAGGGTGACCCACAACCTTTTGGGATCCATGGGGCGCCCCACAAGTGACTGGGACCCCATAGGGTGACCCACAACCTTTTGGGATCCATGGGGCGCCCCACAAGTGACTGGGACCCCATAGGGTGACCCACAACCTTTTGGGATCCATGGGGCGCCCCTACAGAACCTATGGGGCGCCCCACAAGTGACTGGGACCCATAGGGCGACCCACAACCTTTTGGGATCCATGGGGCGCCCCACAAGTGACTGGGACCCCATAGGGCGACCCACAACCTTTTGGGATCCATGGGGCACCCCACAAGTGACTGGGACCCCATAGGGTGACCCACAAACCTACTGGGATCCATGGGGCGCCCCACAGCCCTACTGAACCTATGGGGCACCCCACAAGTGACTGGGATCCATGGGGCGCCCCACAAGTGACTGGGACCCGAAGGGTGACCCACAACCTTTTGGGATCCATGGGGCGCCCCTACAGAACCTATGGGGTGCCCCACAAGTGACTGGGACCCCATAGGGTGACCCACAAACCTATCTGGGATCCATGGGGCGCCCCACAGCCCTACTGAATCTATGGGGCGCCCCACAAGTGACTGGGACCCATAGGGTGACCCACAACCTTTTGGGATCTATGGGGCGCCCCACAAGTGATTGGGACCCCATAGGGTGACCCACAACCTTTTGGGATCTATGGGGCACCCCACAAGTAACTGGGACCCCATAGGGTGACCCACAACCTTTTGGGATCCATGGGGCGCCCCACAAGTGATTGGGACCCCAAAGGGTGACCCACAACCTTTTGGGATCCATGGGGCACCCCTACAGAACCTATGGGGTGCCCTACAAGTGACTGGGATCCATGGGGCGCCCCACAACCCTCCCCAAACCTATAGGGCACCCCACATCTTCCTGACCCCATAGGACACCCCACAACCCCCCAAACCTATAGGGCACCCCACATCCTTCCTGACCCCATAGGACACCCCACAGCTCCCCAAACCTATAGGGCACCCCACAACTTCTGACCCCTTAGGGCACCCCACATCTTCCTGACCCCATAGAACAGCCCCACAACCCCCCCAAAACCTATAGGGCACCCCACATCTTCTGACCCCATAGGGCACCCCACATCTTCCCGACCCCATAGGACACCCCACAGCCCCCCAAATCTATAGGGCACCCCACATCTTCCTGACCCCATAGAACACCCCACAACTCCCCAAACCTATAGGGCACCCCACATCTTCCTGACCCCATAGGACACCCCACAACCCCCCACCCCACATCTTCCTGACCCCATAGAACCCCCCACATCTTTCTGACCCCATAGGGCACCCCACAGCCCCCCAAACCTATAGGGCACCCCACACCTTCCTGACCCCATAGAACACCCCACATCTTCCTGACCCCATAGGGCAACCCACAACTTTCTGACCCCATAGAACACCCCACATCTTCCCGACCCCATAGAACACCCCATAGCCCCCCAAACCTATAGGGCACCCCACATCTTCCTCACCCCATAGAACACCCCCCATCTTCCCGACCCCACAGAACACCCCACATCTTCCCGATCCCATAGGGCACCCCACATCTTCCTGACCCCACAGAACACCCCACAGCCCCCCAAACCTATAGGGCACCCCACATCTTCCTCACCCCATAGGGAACCCACAACTTCTGACCCCATAGGGCACCCCACATCTTCCTGATCCCATAGAACCCCCCACATCTTCCCGATCCCATAGGGCACCCCACAACTCCCAAACCTATAGGGCACCCCACAACTTCCCGACCCCATAGAACACCCCACAACTTTCTGACCCCACAGAACACCCCACAGCCCCCCAAACCTATAGGGCACCCCACAACTTCTGACCCTATAGAACACCCCACATCTTCCCGACCCCATAGAACACCCCACAACTTCTGACCCCATAGAACACCCCACAGCCCCCCAAATCTATAGGGCACCCCACATCTTCCTGACCCAATAGGGCACCCCACAACTTTCTGACCCCATAGGGCACCCCACATCTTCCCGACCCCATAGAACACCCCACAGCCCCCCAAACCTATAGGGCACCCCACATCTTCCCGACCCTATAGAACACCCCACAACTCCCCAAACCTATAGGGCACCCCACATCTTCCTCACCCCATAGAACACCCCACAACTCCCCAAACCTATAGGGCACCCCACATCTTCCTGACCCCATAGAACCCCCCACATCTTCCTGACCCCATAGGACACCCCACAACTCCCCCAAACCTATAGGGCACCCCACAACTTTCTGACCCCATAGGGCACCCCACAGCCCCCCAAACCTATAGGGCACCCCACATCTTCCTGACCCAATAGGGCACCCCACAACTTTCTGACCCCATAGAACCCCCCACATCTTCCTGACCCCATAGGGCACCCCACTGCCCCCCAAATCTATAGGGCACCCCACATCTTCCTGACCCCATAGGGCACCCCACAACTTTCTGGCCCCATAGAACCCCCCCCATCTTCCCGACCCCACAGAACGCCCCCCAACCCTCCCCGACCCTATACGGCACCCCAAATCCCCCCACGCCCCCCACCCCACAGCGCACCCCACACCCCCAGACCCCCCGCTATGGGGCTGAGCGCCCCTAAGCTCGTTAAGGCCCGGAGTTAACGAGGCCGATCCCGGGATTATAGGGGCTAAATCGGGACCGGGATTACGGATATGGGGCGCGGGGACCCCCGGGGGGGGAGGTGTGGGGGTGGGGGGGGTCTGCGATGCCGCTGTGGGGCGGAGGGGAGCAGCAGTGGGGCAGAGAACCCCGATGGGGGTCTTTTTTTTGGGGGGGGGGGTCGCTGCCCCACTGCAGGACGCAGGGCGGCCCCATAGAGCGATCCCGGCCCCATAGGGCAGCCTGGGCCCCATAATAAAGGGGGGGGGTCCCTGCCCTATAGCTGCCCCATAACAGCCACATAGGGGGGTCCCTGCCCCATAGCTGCCCCATAGCTGCCCCATAAGTGAGATCACTGCCCCATAACTGCCCCATAACAGCCCCATAGGGGGGTCCCTGCCCCATAGCTGCCCCATAACAGCCCTATTGAGAGGTCCCTGCCCCATAGCTGCCCCATAGGGGGGTCCCTGCCCCATAGCTGCCCCATAACAGCCCCATAGGGGGGTCCCTGTCCCATAACTGCCCCATAGGGGAGTCACTGCCCCATAGCTGCCCCATAACAGCCCTATTGAGGGGTCCCTGCCCCATACCTGCCCCATAGGGGGGTAACTGCCCCATAGCTGCCCCATAACAGCCCAATAGTGGGTCCCTGCCCCATAGCTGCCCCATAACCACCCCATAGGGGGTCCCTGCCCCATAACAGCCCCATAGGGGGGGTCACTGCCCCATAGCTGCCCCATAGCAGCCCTATTGAGGGGTCCCTGCCCCATAGCAGCCCCATAAGGGAGATCACTGCCCCATAGCTGCCCCATAACCACCCCATAGCGGGTCCCTGCCCCATACCTGCCCCATAAGGGAGATCACTGCCCCATAGCTGCCCCATAACCACCCTACATTGGGGGTACCTGCCCCATAGCTGCCCCATAACCACCCCATATTGGGGGTCCCTGCCCCATAGCTGCCCCATAACCACCCCATATTGGGGGTGCCTGCCCCATAGCTGCCCCATAAGGGAGATCACTGCCCCACAGCTGCCCCATAACCACCCCATAGGGAGTCACTGCCCCATAGCTGCCCCATAACCACCCCATGGGGACACTCCTGCCCCATAGCTGCCCCATAACAACCCCATAAATCGGGGTCCCTGCCCCATAGCTGCCCCATAAGGGAGATCACTGCCCCATAGCTGCCCCATAACCACCCATATTGGGGGTCCCTGCCCCATAGCTGCCCCATAACCACCCCATGGGGACACTCCTGCCCCATAGCTGCCCCATAACCACCCCATATTGGGGGTGCCTGCCCCATAGTAGCCCCATAACAGCCCTATTGAGGGGTCCCTGCCCCATAGCTGCCCCATAACCCACCATAATGGGCCCTACCCGCCCCATAGCTGCCCCATAACCAGCCCCATAGGTGCCCCAGGTCCCTGCCCCATAGCTGCCCCATAACCCACCTCACATCCCCTTAGCGTGCCTGCCCACACTAGTGAGGGGCTCCCATAAACTGCCCCATGAGGGTCACTGCCCCATAGCGTGCCCCATAACCGACCCATAGGGTCCCATGCCCCATAGCTCCCCATAGCTGCCCCATAGGGAGTCCTGCCCCATAGACTGCCCCATAACAGCCCTATTGAGGGGTTGCCTGCCCCATAACATGCCCCATAGGGGGTACTCCCAGACTGCCCCATAACGCTGCCCATGGGGGGTCCTGCCCCATAGCTGGCCCCA
The DNA here is from genome assembly GCA_021292215.1 of Lophura nycthemera. Taxonomy (NCBI): domain Eukaryota; kingdom Metazoa; phylum Chordata; class Aves; order Galliformes; family Phasianidae; genus Lophura; species Lophura nycthemera. The sequence goes on along the minus strand of JADANK010000458.1, from coordinate 34,025 downwards.
TAACCACCCATATGAGGGGTCCCTGCCCCATACGCCCATAGGGTACGCCCTACTGCCCCATAACAGCCCATAGGGGGTCCCTGCCCCATAGCTGCCCCATAACCACCCCATAGGGGCCCCTGCCCCATAAGCTGCCCCATACACCCCATAGGGGGGGTCACTGCCCCATAGCTGCCCCATTACAGCCCAATAGGGGGGTCCCTGCCCCATAGGTGCCCCATCACACGGCCCCATAGCTGCTCCCCATAACAGCCCCATATTGGGGGTCCCTGCCCCATAGCTGCCCCATAAGGGAGATCACTGCCCCATAGCTGCCCCATAACAACCCCATAGGGGGTCCCTGCCCCATAGCTGCCCCATAACAGCCCCATAGGGGGGTCACTGCCCCATAGCTGCCCCATAACAGCCCCATAGGGGGGTCCCTGCCCCATAGCTGCCCCATAAGGGAGATCACTGCCCCATAGCTGCCCCATAACAACCACCATATTGGGGGTCCCTGCCCCATAGCTGCCCATAACCAACCCCATGGGGACCACTCCTGCCCCATAGCTGCCCCATAAATCGGGCCGCCCCTAGCTCCCCATACGTTGCTGGGGTGCCTGCCCCATAGCTGCCCCATAACCTAGGAGCCCGATACACTGCCCCATAGCTGCCCCATAACCACCCCATGGGGACACTCTTGCCCCATAGCTGCCCCATAACAACCCCATAAATCGGGGTCCCTGCCCCATAGCTGCCCCATAAGGGAGATCGCTGCCCCATAGCTGCCCCATAACACCCCATATTGGGGGTCCCTGCCCCACAGCTGCCCCATAACCACCCCATGGGGTCACTCCAGCCCCACAGCGGCCCCGCAGGCCGACCCGAGGGCATCGTGCCCCATAGATCCCATAGATTCCATCCCCGCCCCACAGCGGCCCGCGGCCGTTCCCTCCGCCCCCCATTGGCTCCGCCCCCTTTAGACCCCGCCCCCCTTCACCCCGCGCCCCGCCCCTATTGGCCCCGCCTCGTCCGGCCCCGCCCCTCAACCCCGAAGCCACGCCTCTCCCACCACGCCCCCCCGTTCTTTCCCGGCGTGCACCGCGCGGGGTGGGCGGGGCCGCTGCGGCCGTTGAATTTCAAACCCGTGCGCAGCGGCGCGGCCCCGCCCCCCGGCTGACGGGCGTCCCTCGGGACCAATGGCGGCGCGGCGCGGTGACGCTCGTCCAACGGGGCTCCGCGCGCGCTCCCGTCGCCCCGCCCCCTCTAACTGACAGCGCTTCCCGCCAATTCCAACGGCCGCCGGGAACGCGCCTCGCCCCGCCCCCTCCCCCTCACAACCGACCAATCGCCTCCCCGCGACTCTCCGAGCGACGCTCCGTCCGACCAATCGCGACGCGAGGAGGGCGGGGCGACGGCGCTGAGCGTTTCCTCCCGGGCTCGGTCCCCCCCCCCCCCCCCCCCCCCCCCCCCCCCCCCCCCCCCCCCCCCCCCCCCCCCCCCCCCCGCCCCCCCCCCCCCCCCCCGCGGCCTCGCGGGGTTTCTGCGCTGCGAAAGAAAATGGCGGCGGCGGCGGCGGCGGCGGCGGGAGGAGAAGAGCGGCTGTGAGTGGGGGGCGGGGCGGGGGGAGGGCCGGGCCCCCCCCCCCCCGGGGGGGGGGGGGGGGGGGGGGATGGGGGGGGGGGGTGTGTGTGGAAGAAAAGGTGGGGGGGGGGGAACCGCAACGGAGAGCCGCAACGGCGCCCGAGCGCCGCCCCCCTGAGGAACCGAAGGCGGAACGGGAGGCACGAAACGGGCCGGGATGGCGGCCGGGGGGGGGGGGGGGGGGGGGACGGGAAGCTGCGCTTTCGGATCGCTGGAAGGGGTGGGGGGGGGGTGGGGGGGGAGAGAGAAAAAAAAATTGTTGTCGGATGTGGGGAAAAAGCGGGCGGGACGCGGGGGGTTCGGTGGGAAGCGAACGGCCGGAGGCCGAACGCACGGAGACGGACGTTGTGGGGTTTTTGGGGCTGGGCGGCAGAAGAAACGCGGCGCTTCGGGAGCGGGGCGATGCGCGGGGCCGCGCGCGGGGCGCGGAGCTCCGGGTCTGCAAAGCGCGTCGCGAAGTTCGGAGCTTCGGACCCAAAATGTTGGGTGGTTCGGCTCCGAAATCCCGGGGTTCGGTGCTGAAACTCCGGGTCTCCATCACGTGTCAGAAAGTTTGGAGGTTCGGACCCAAAATCCCAGGATTTCGGCCCAAAATGTTGGGTGGTTCGGCTCTGAAATCCCAGGGTTTGGACACGAAACTCTGGGTCTCCATCGCGTGTCGCAAAGTTCGGAGCTTCGGACCCAAAATCCCGGGGTTTGGACCCAAAATGTTGGGTTGTTCTGCCCCAAAATCCCGGGGTTTGGAGCTGAAACTCTGCGTCTCCATCGCGTATCACAAAGTTGTGAGGTTCGGCCCCAAAATCCCGGGGTTTGGACCCAAAATGTTGGGATGTTCTGCCCCAAAATCCCGGGGTTTGGACTCGAAACTCCGGGTCTCTGTCGCGTGTCACAAAGTTTGGAGGTTCGGACCCAAAATCCCGGGGTTTCAGCCCGAAATGTGGGGATGTTGTGCCCCCAAATCCCGGGGTTCGGACACGAAACTCTGTGTCTATATCGTGTGTTGCAAAGTTGTGAGGTTCGGCCCCAAAATCCACGGGTTTGGACCCGAAATGTTGCGGTTCTGGGGCCACAAATCACTGGGTTCAGACACGAAACTCCGGGTCTCCATCACGTGTCAGAAAGTTGTGAGGTTCGGACCCAAAATCCCGGGGTTTCGGCCCAAAATGTTGGGTTGTTTGTCCCCAAATCCCGGGGTTGTTTTGCTCCAAATGTTGGGTGGTTCGGCTCCGAAATCCCGGGGTTCAGTGCTGAAACTCCGGGTCTCCATCACGTGTCAGAAAGTTTGGAGGTTCGGACCCAAAATCCCAGGGTTTGGACCCAAAACGTTGCGGTTCTGTGCCCCGAAATCCCGGGGTTTGGACCCGAAACTCCGCGTCTCCATCAGGTGAACTGAAATCCAAGGGTTTGGACCCAAAATGTTGGGTTGTTCTGCCCCCAAATCCCGGGGTTTGGACTTGAAACTCCGCGTCTCCATCGCGTGTCGCAAAAGTTCTGAGGTTCAGACCCAAAATCCCGGGGTTTCGGCCCGAAATGTTGGGTGGTTCGGCTCCGAAATCCCGGGGTTCGGTGCTGAAACTCCAGGTCTCCATCACGTGTCAGAAAGTTTGGAGGTTCGGCCCCAAAATCCCAGGGTTTCGGCCCAAAAACATTGCGGTTCTGTGCCCCGAAATCCCGGAGTTTGGACCCGAAACTCCGCGTGCTCCATACAGTCGCAAATTGTGAGTTTGGACAAATCCCGGGGTTTGCCGAAAATGTGCGTTCTGTGCCCCCAAAGCCCGGGGTTCGGACACGAAACTCTGTGTCTATATCGTGTGTTGCAAAGTTGTGAGGTTCGGCCCCAAAATCCCGGGGTTTCGGCCCAAAATGTTGTGGTTCTGTGCCGGGGTTCGGACCCGAAACTCCGCTGCTCCATCGCATGTCACAAAGTTTGGAGGTTCGGACCCAAAATCCCGGGGTTTCGGCCCGAAATGTGGGGACGTTGTGAACCCAAATCCCGGGGTTGTTCTGACCCAAAATCCAGGGGTTTGGACCCAAAATGTTGGGTTGTTCTGCCCCAAAATCCCGGGGTTTGGACCCGAAAACTCGGTCTCCACAGGTTGCTGCCCCCAAATCCCGGGGTTTGGAACCCTGAACACTCCTGCGTCTCCCATGCGTGTGTGCAGAAAGTTGTGAGGTTCGGGGCCCCAAAATCACCGTGGTTTCGGACGACCCAAAATGTTGGGTGGTTTCTGCCTCCGAAGATCCCAGAGTTCGGTCCAAACTCCGTGCTCTCCATCAGCTGTGGTCGCAAAGTTGTGAGGTTCGGACCCAAAATCCCGGGATTGGGACCCAAATTGTTGGGTGGTTCTGCCCCCAAACCCCAGCATTTGGAACCGAAACTCCGGGTCTGCAAAGCGCGTCGCGAAGTTCGGAGCTTCGGACCCGAAATCCCGGCGTTTCGGCCCCAAATGTGGCGGTTCTGTGCCCCCAAAGCCCGGGGTTTCGGCCCAAAATGTTGTGGTTCTGTCCCGGGGTTCGGACCCGAAACTCCGCGTCTCCATCATGTGTCAGAAAGTTGTGAGGTTCGGCCCCAAAATCACCGTGTTTGGACCCAAAATGTTGGGTTGTTCTGCCCCCAGATCCCAGAGTTTGGACCCAAAACTCTGCATCTCCATCGTGTGTCGCAAAGTTGTGAGGTTCGGACCCAAAATCCCGGGGTTTCGGCCCAAAATGTTGGGTGGTTCGGCTCTGAAATCCCGGGGTGTGGACACGAAACTCTGGGTCTCCATCGCGTGTCGCAAAGTTCGGAGGTTCAGCCCCAAAATCCCAGGGTTTCGGCCCCAAAAGTTGCGGTTCTGTGCCCCCAAATCCCGGGGTTTGGACCCGAAACTCTGGGTTTCCATCGCATGTCAGAAAGTTCTCAGGTTCGGCCCCAAAATCCCGGGGTTTCGGCCCGAAATGTTGCGGTTCTGTGCCCCGAAATCCCGGGGCATTTGGAACCATGAAATCCGGGTCTCGCAAGCGTTCGCGAAGTTCGGAGGTTGGACGCAAAATCCCGGGGTTTGGACCCAAAATGTTGGGTTGTTCTGCCCCAAAATCCCGGGGTTTGGACACGAAACTCCGCGTCTCCATCGCGTGTCGCAAAAGTTCTGAGGTTCGGCCCCAAAATCCCGGGGTTTCGGCCCAAAATGTTGCGGTACTGTGCTCCCAAATCCCAGAGTTTGGACCCAAAAGTCTGTGTCTCCGTCAGGTGTACCGAAATCCACGGGTTTGGACCCGAAATGTTGCGGTTCTGGGGCCACAAATCACTGGGTTCAGACACGAAACTCTGGGTCTCCATCACGTGTCAGAAAGTTGTGAGGTTCGGACCCAAAATCCCGGGGTTTCGGCCCGAAATGTTGGCTGGTTTGGCTCTGAAATCCCAGAGTTTGGACCCGAAACTCCGCGTCTCTGTCAGGTGAACTGAAATCCCGGGGTTTCGACCCAAAATGTTGGGTTGTTCAGCTCCCAAATCCCGGGGTTTGGACTTGAAACTCCGCGTCTCCATCGCGTGTCGCAAAAGTTCTGAGGTTCGGACCCAAAATCCCGGGGTTTCGGCCCGAAACGTTGCGGTTCTGTGCCCCCAAATCCCGGGGTTTGGACCCAAATCGTCTGTTGTCCTCCAGTCAGGTTGTAACGTGACCCCAAAATCCCCCGGGGTTTGGACCCAAAATGTGGGGTTGCTCTGTCTGCCCCCAAAATCCCGGGGTTTGGACTCGAACAAAAAATCCCGTCCCGCGTCTCCATCGCGTGTCGCAAAAGTTCTGAGGTTCGGACCCAAAATCCCGGGGTTTCGGCCCGAAATGTTGGGTGGTTCGGCTCTGAAATCCCAGGGTGTGGACACGAAACTCTGCTGTTCCATCGCGTGTCGAAAAAGTTCTGAGGTTCGGCCCCAAAATCCCGAGGGTTTCGACCCGAAATCTGGTGATGTTGTGCCCCTAAATCCTGGGGTTTGGACCCAAAACTCTGTGTCTCTGTCAGGTGAACTGAAATCCCGGGGTTTGGACCCGAAATGTTGGGTTGTTCTACATCCAGATCCCCGGGTTTCGACCCGAAATCCGCGTCCAGCGCGTGTCACAAAGTTCTGAGATTCGGACCCAAAATCACCGTGTTTGGACCCAAAATGTTGGGTGCTTCGGCTCTGAAATCCCGGGGTTTGGACCCAAAAGTCCGCGTCTCCGTAAGGTGAACTGAAATCCCGGGGTTTGGACCCAAAATGTTGGGTTGTTCTGCCCTGAAATCCCGGGGTTTGCGACCCAAAACTCCGCCACTCCATCAGGTGTACTGAAATCCCGGGGTTTCGACCCAAAATGTTGGGTTGTTCTACCCCCAGATCCCCGGGGTTTCGACCCGAAACGCCGTGTCCACAGCGCGTGTCACAAAGTTCTGAAGTTTGGCCCCAAAATCCCGGGGTTTCAACCCAAAATGTTGTGATGTTCTGCCCTGAAATCCCGGCGTTTGGACCCAAAACTCCGCGTCTCCATCCCATGTTGCAGAGTTGTGAGGTTCGGCCCCAAAATCCCGGGGATTGGACCCAAAACTCCGCGTCTCCATCGCGTGTCGAAAAGTTCTGAGGTTCGGACCCAAAATCCTGGCGTATGGACCCAAAATGTTGGGCTATTCTATCCTGAAATCCCGGGGTTTGGACCCAAAACTCCGCATCTCCATCAGGTGTACCGAAATCCCGGGGTTTGGACCCGAAATGTTGGGTTGTTCTGCCCCCAAAGCCCGGGATTTGGATCCGAAACTCCGCCTCTCCGTCGCATGTCGCAAAGTTCTGAGGTTTGCCCCCAAAATCCCGGGGTTTGGACCCAAAATGTGGGGTTGTTCTGCCCCGAAATCCCGGGGTTTGGACCCGAAATGTTGTGGTTCTGCGCCCCAAAATCCCGGGGTTTGGACCCAAAACTCCGCCGCTCCATCAGGTGTGCCGAAATCCCGGGGTTTGGTCCCAAAACTCCACGTCTGCATCGCGTGTCACAGAGTTCTGAGGCTCGGACCCCAAATCCCGACGTTTGGACCCAAAAAGTTGCGGTTCTGTGCCCCGAAATCCCGGGGTTTCGACCCAAAACTCTGCGTCTCCATCGCGTGTCGCAAAGTTGTGAGGTTCGGACCCAAAATCCCGGCGTTTCAACCCGAAATGTTGGGTGGTTCGGCACCGAAATCCCGGGGTTTGGACCCAAAACTCTGCGTCTCCATCAGGTGTACCAAAATCCCGGGGTTTGGACCCGAAATGTTGGGTGGTTCGGCTCCAAATCGCGGAGTTTAGCCCCAAAGCTCTATCGCGTGTCACAAAGTTCTGAGGTATGGACCCAAATTCCTGGGTTTTGGCCCAAAATGTGGTGATGTTGTGCCCCGAAATCCCGGGGTTTGACCGGAAACTCCGCGTCTCCATCGCGTGACAAAAAGTTCTGAGGTTCAGATCCAAAATCCTGGGGTTTCGAACAAAAATGTGGTGATGTTGTGTCCCCAAATCCCGGGTTTGGACCCAAAACTCCGTGTCTCCATCAGGTGTACCGAAATCCCGGGGTTTGGACCCGAAATGTTGCGGTTCTGTGCCCCAAAATCCCAGGGTTTGGACCCAAAACTCCGCATCTCCGTCAGGTGAACTGAAATCCCAGGGTTTGGACCTGAAATGTTGGGTTGTTCTGTGCCCCCAAATCCCAGGGTTTCGACCCAAAACTCCTCGTCTCCATCGCGTGTTGCAGAGTTCTGTGGTTCAGACCCAAAATCCTGGGGTTTCGAACAAAAATGTGGTGATGTTGTGTCCCCAAATCCCGGGGTTTGGACCCAAAACTCTGTGTCTCTATCAAGTGTACCGAAATCCCGGGGTTTGGACCCCAAAATGTTTGGGTTGTGCTCTGCCCTGTGCGCCAAAATCTGGGCTCCAAAACGCGTTTAGCAAGTTTGGTCAGACCAAATCCTGGGGTTTTGAACAAAAATGTGGGGATGTTGTGTCCCCAAATCCCGAGGTTTGGACCCAAAACTCCGTGTCTCTATCAAGTGTACCGAAATCCCGGGGTTTGGACCCGAAATGTTGTGGTTCTGTGCCCCAAATCCCGGGGTTTGGACCCAAAACTCTGCGGCTGCATCGCGTGTTGCAGAGTTCTGAGGTTCGGCCCCAAAATCCCAGGGTTTCGACCCAAAATGTTGTGGTTCTGGGGCTGCGAATGACAGTTTGGCCCCGAAGTGTCGCGTCTGCATCGCGTGTTCCAAAATCGCGGGCTTTGGACCCAAAATTTTGAGGTGTTCTGCCCCGAAATCCCGGGCTTTTGACCCAAAACTCCGCGTCTTCATCAAGTGTACCGGAATCCCTGGGTTTGGACCCGAAGTGTTGCGGTTCTCTGCCCCGAAATCCCGTCGTTTGGACCCAAAACTCTGTGTCTCTGTTGGGTGTCCCAAAATCCCGGTTTGGACCCGAAATGTTGCGGTTCTGAGGCCGCAAATTGCAAAGTTCGGCCCCAAAGTGCCGCGTCTGCATCCACAGCGCGTCGCAGAGTTCTGAGGTTCGGACCCAAAATCCCAGGGTTTGGACCCAAAATGTTGGGTTGTTCTGTCCCCCCAAATCCCGGCGTTTGGACCCAAAACTCCGCGTCCACAGCGCGTGTTCCAAAATCGCGGGGTTTGGACCCAAAATGCTGGGTGGTTCTGCCCCCAAATCCTGAGGTTTGGACCCGAAACTCCGCGTCTACATCAGGTGTAGTGAAATCCCGGGGTTTGGACCCAAAATGTTGCGGTTCTGTGTTCCGAAATCCCGGGGTTTGGACCCAAAACTCTGCGTCTCCATCGCGTGTTGCAAAGTTCTGTGGTTCGGACCCAAAATGCCGGGGTTTCGACCCAAAATGTTGCGGTTCTGGGGCCACAAATCGCAAAGTTCCGCCCCAAAGTGTCGCGTCTGCATCGCAGGACCCAAAATCCCGGCGTTTGGACCCAAAATGTTGGGCTGTTCTGGCCTGAAATCCCGGGGTTTGGATCCAAAACTCCATGTCTCTATCAGGTGTACTGAAATCCCAGGGTTTTGACCCAAAATGTTGCGGTTCTGTGCCCCGAAATCCCAAAGTTTGGCCCTAAAACTCTGCGTCCACAGTGCATGTCCCAAAGTTCTGAGATTCGGACCCAAAATCACTGGGTTTGGACCCAAAATGTTGTGGTTCTGGGGCTGAGAATCGCAAAGTTCGGCCCCGAAGTTTCGCCTCTGCATCGCGGCACCTGAGATCCTGGCGTTTGGACCCAAAATGTTGTGTCCCAAAATCCCGGGGTTTGGACCCGAAACTCCGCGTCCACAGCGCGTGTTGCAGTTCTAGGGTTTCGGACCCGAAATCCCGGGTTTGGACCAAAAATGTTGGGTTGTTCTGCCCCGAAATCCCGGGGTTTGGACCCAAAACTCCACGTCCGCATCGCGTGTCGCAAACTTCTGAGGGTCGGACCCAAAATCCCAGGGTTTGGACCCAAAATGTTGTGTTGCTGTGCCCTAAAACCCCAAATTCGGCTCCAAGGTGTCGCGTCTGCATCGTGGGTCCCAAAATCCCAAGATTTGGGCCCAAAATGTTGGGTGGTTCTGCCCCAAAATCCCGGGGTTTGGACCCAAAACTCCGCGTCCGCATCGCGTGTCCCAAAATCTGGAGGTTTGGCCCCAAAATGTTGAGTTGTTCTGCCCCAAAATCCCGGCGTTTGGACCCAAAACTCTGCGCCCCATTGCGTGTCCCAAAGTTCTGAGGTTCGGACCCAAAATCCCAGGGTTTGGACCCAAAATGTTGCATCCTTCTGCCCCAAAATCCCGGGGTTTGGACTCGAAACTCCACATCCCCATCATGTGTACCAAAATCGCGATGTTTTGCCCCAAAACTCTGTGTCCTCATTGGAAGTCCGAAAATCCCAAATTTTGCCCCCAAAATGTTGTGTTTCTGTGTCCCAAAATCCCAAAGTTTGGCCCCAAAACTCCGCGTCCCCATCGGGTGTACCAAAATCCGGAGGTTTTGCCTCGAAACTCCGCGTCCTCATTGTACGCACCCAAATCCCAGGGTTTGGTCCCAAAATGTTGTGTCCTTCTGCCCCAAAATCCCAGGATTTGGACCCAAATCTGTCGCCACCACGTGTCCCAAATTTTGGAGGGTTTTGCCCCCAAAATGTTGCATCTCTCTGCCCCAAAATCCCGTGTTTTTGACCCAAAACTCCGCGTCTCACTCCGCTGTGACAAAATCCCGGGGTTTTGCCCCAAAATGTTGTGGTTCTGTGCCCCAAAATCCCGTGTTTTTGACGCAAAACTCCACGTCCTACTCCGCTGTACCAAAATCCTGGGGTTTGCCCAAAGTTGCGGTTTGTGCCCCCAAAATCCCGGGTGTTTCAACCCAAAATTCCGCATCCTACTCCACTGTACCAAAATTCTGGGGTTTGGCCCCAAAATGTTGTGGTTCTGTGCCCCAAAATCCCGGGTTTTTGACCCAAAACTCTGCGTCCTACTCAGCTGTACCAAAATCCCGGGGTTTGGCCCCAAAATGTTGTGGTTCTGTGCCCCAAAATCCCGTGTTTTTGACGCAAAACTCCACGTCCTACTCCGCTGTACCAAAATCCTGGGGTTTGGCCCCAAAATGTTGCGGTTCTGTGCCCCAAAACCCGGGATTTTCAACCCAAAATTCCGCATCCTACTCCACTGTACCAAAATTCTGGGGTTTGGCCCCAAAATGTTGTGGTTCTGTGCCCCAAAATCCCGGGTTTTTGACCCAAAACTCTGCGTCCTACTCAGCTGTACCAAAATCCCGGGGTTTGGCCCCAAAATGTTGTGGTTCTGTGCCCCAAAATCCTGGGGTTTGGCCCCAAAATGTTGTGGTTCTGTGCCCCAAAATCCCGTGTTTTTGACCCAAATCTTCGCATCCTACTGCACTGTACCAAAATCCTGGGGTTTGGCCCCAAAATGTTGCGGTTCTGTGCCCCAAAATCCCGGGTTTTCGACCCAAAACTCCGCGTCCTACTCCGCTGTACCAAAATCCCGGGGTTTGGCCCCAAAATGTTGTGGTTCTGTGCCCCAAAATGTTGTGGTTCTGTGTCCCAAAATCCCGTGTTTTCAACCCAAAACTCCACGTCCTACTCCGCTGTACCAAAATCCTGGGGTTTGGCCCCAAAATGTTGCGGTTCTGTGCCCCAAAATCCCGGGTTTTCGACCCAAAACTCCGCGTCCTACTCCACTGTACCAAAATCCCGGGGTTTGGCCCCAAAATGTTGTGTCCCTCTGCCCCAAAATCCCGGGTTTTCGACCCAAATCTCTGCGTCCTACTCCGCTGTACCAAAATCCCAGGGTTTGGCCCCAAAATGTTGTGGTTCTGTGCCCCAAAATGTTGCGGTTCTGTGCCCCAAAATCCCGTGTTTTTGACCCAAAACTCCGCGTCCTACTCGGCTGTACCAAAATCCTGGGGTTTGGCCCCAAAATGTTGTGGTTCTGTGCCCCAAAATCCCGTGTTTTTGACCCAAAACTCCGCGTCCTACTCGGCTGTACCAAAATCCCGGGGTTTGGCCCCAAAATGTTGCGGTTCTGTGCCCCAAAATCCCGTTTTTTCGACCCAAAACTCCGCGTCCTACTCCGCTGTACCAAAATCCTGGGGTTTGGCCCCAAAATGTTGTGGTTCTGTGCCCCAAAATCCCGGGTTTCGACCCAAAACTCCGCGTCCTATCCCTGTACCAAAATCCCGGGTTTGGCCCCAAAATGTTTGTTCCTGCTGCCTCCAAATCCCATTGTTTTTCGACCCAAAACTCCGCGCCCTACTCCACTGTACCAAAATCCTGGGGTTTGGCCCCAAAATGTTGTGGTTCTGTGCCCCAAAATCCCATGTTTTTGACCCAAATCTTTGCGCCTACGGGCACTGTACAAAATCCTGGGGTTTGGCCCCAAAATGTTGTGGTTCTGTGCCCCAAAACCCGGGTTTGGCCCCAAAATGTTTGGTTCTGTGCCCCAAAATCCCGGGTTTTTTCGAACCCAAAACCCGTTTCCTCTCCCTGTAACCAAAATCCTGGGGTTTGGCCCCAAAATTTGCGGTTCTTGCCTGGGGGGTTTGGCCCCAAAATTTTTGCGTCCCTCTTGGGCCCCCAGAATCCCTGTTTTCCGACCCAAATCTCCCCCCGCTCCTAACTCCGTGTACCAAAATCCCAGGGTTTGGCCCCAAAATGTTGTGGTTCTGTGCCCCAAAATGTTGTGGTTCTGTGCCCCAAAATCCCGTGTTTTTGACCCAAAACTCTGTGTCCTACTCAGCTGTACCCAAATCCCGGGGTTTGGCCCCAAAATGTTGCGGTTCTGTGCCCCAAAATCCCGGGTTTTCGACCCAAATCTCCGCGTCCTACTCCACTGTACCAAAATCCCGGGGTTTGGCCCCAAAATGTTGCGGTTCTGTGCCCCAAAATCCCGGGTTTTCGACCCAAATCTCCGCGTCCTACTCCACTGTACCAAAATCCCGGGGTTTGCCCCCAAAATGTTGTGGTTCTGTGCCCCAAAATTCCGGGTTTTTGACCCAAAATTCCGCGTCCTACTCCACTGTACCAAAATCCTGGGGTTTGGCCCCAAAATGTTGTAATTCTGTGCCCCAAAATCCCGGGTTTTGGCCCCAGAACTTTGCGTCCCCATCGCGCGTACCAAAATCTGGACATTTGGCCCCAAAATGTTGCGTCCTTCTGCTCCCAAAATCCCAAAGTTTGGCCCCCAAACTTTGTGTCTCTTCTTGGGTGTTCCAAAATCCCGGGGTTTGGCCCCAAAACGTCGCATTCTAATGGACCAAAATCCCGAATTTTGGACCAAAAACTCCGCATCGCCATCGCGTGTCCCAAAGTTCTGAGGTTTGGCCCCAAAATGTTGAACTTCTGTGTCCCCAAAATCCCAAAGTTTGGCCCCAAAACTCCGCGTCTCTCGGCCCCGAAATGCCGTCCCCGTCTCAGTGTACCGCCGGCGCCGTGATGGCTGCCTGCATCCACACCTGTCCGTCTGTCCTGCGTCCGTCTGTCCCGCGTCCACCGCGTCCTCTGTGTCCGTCTGTCCCATGTCTGTCTGTCCCGGGTCCATCTGTCCCGTGTCCATCCCATGTTTTGTGTCCGTCTGTCCCACGTCCATCCCGTATTCTGCGTCTGACTGTCCTGCGTCCGTCTGTCCCACGTCCATCCCATGTTCTGCGTCCGACTGTCCCGTGTCTGTCTGTCCCGTGTCCGTCTGTCCCGTGTCCATCCCGTATTCTGCGTCTGACTGTCCTGCGTCCGTCTGTCCCGTGTCCATCCCATGTTCTGCGTCCGACTGTCCCTTGTCTGTCTGTCCCGTGTCCATCCCATATTCTGCATCTGACTGTCCCGCGTCCGTCTGTCCCACGTCCATCCCATGTTCTGTGTCCGACTGTCCCGTGTCCGTCTGTCCCGTGTCCATCCCGTATTCTGCGTCTGACTGTCCCGCGTCCGTCTGTCCCACGTCGATCCCATGTTCTGTGTCTGACTGTCCCGTGTCTGTCTGTCCCGTGTCCATCCCATATTCTGTGTCCGACTGTCCTGTGTCTGTCTGTCCCATGTCCATCCCGTATTCTGCGTCCGACTGTCCCGCGTCCGTCTGTCCCACGTCCATCCCATGTTCTGTGTCCGACTGTCCCGTGTCCGTCTGTCCCGTGTCCATCCCATATTCTGTGTCCGACTGTCCCGTGTCTGTCTGTCCCGTGTCCATCCCGTATTCTGCGTCTGACTGTCCCGCGTCCGTCTGTCCCGTGTCCATCCCATGTTCTGTGTCCAACTGTCCCGTGTCCGTCTGTCCCGTGTCCATCCCATATTCTGCGTCTGGACTGTCCTCGCGTCCCGCTGTCCCACGTCGATCCCAGTTCTGTGTCCGACGTTCCCGTGTCTGTCGTCCCGTGTCCATCCCGTTTTGCTCTGACTGTTCCCGCGTCCGTCGTCCCACGTCCATCCCATGTTCTGTGTCCGACTGTCCCGTGTCCGTCTGTCCCGTGTCCATCCCGTATTCTACGTCTGACTGTCCTGCGTCCGTCTGTCCCACGTCCATCCCATGTTCTGTGTCCGACTGTCCCGTGTCCGACTGTCCCATGTCCGGCTGTCCCATGTCCATGCCATGTTTTGTGTTTGACTGTCCCACGTCCGACTGTCCCGCGTCCATCTGTCCCGTGTCCATCCCATGATCCGTGTCCGACTGTCCCATGTCCACCCCATGTTTTGTGTCCGACTGTCCCGTGTCCAACTGTCCCATGTCCATCCCATGCTCCATGTCCATTTGTCCCGTGTCCATCTGTCCCGTGTCCATCCTATGTTTTGTGTCTGTCTGTTCCGTGTCCATCCCCTGTTCCACATCTGACTGTCCTGTGTCCGACTGTCCCATGTCTGACTGTCCCATGTCCATCGCATGTCCCATGTCCATCTCATGTCCGTCTGTCCCGAGTCCATCTCATGTTTTGTGTCTGTCTGTCCTGTGTCCATCCCATGTTCTGCGTCCGTCTGTCCCGTATCCGACTGTCCCATGTCTGTCTGTCCTGTGTCCATCCCATATTCTGCGTCTGACTGTCCTGCCTCCATCCCAGGCTCTGTGTCCGACTGTCCTGTGTCCGACTGTCCTGTGTCCATATGTCCCGTGTCTGTATGTCCCGTGTCCATCCCATATTTTGTGTCTGACTGTCCCACGTCTGTTTCATGTCCGACTGTCCCGTGTCCATCCCATGTTCCATGTCCGACTGTTGCGTGTCCATCCCATATTTTGTGTCCGATTGTCCCGTGTCTGACTGTCCCACGTCTGACTGTTTCATGTCCGTCTGTCCCATGTCCATCCCATGTTTCATGTCCGACTGTCCCGTGTCCATCCCCATGTTTCCAAAGGCGAACTGTTGCGTGTCCACCCATATTTTTGTGTCCCGATTGTCCCCGGTCCCCGAAATGTCCCACGTCTGACTGTTTCATGTCCGTCTGTCCCATGTCCATCCCATGTTTCATGTCCGTCTGTCCCGTGTCCATCCCATATTCTGCATCCGACTGTCCCATGTCCATCCCATGCTCCGTGTCCGACTTGTCCCACTTCCTGAACTGTTGGTGTGTCCAACGTCCCCGGGTCCACCCAAAGTTTCCCATGTCTGACTGTAATTCCCAACCCGTTCCACTTATGTTCCCTGTCGGACTGTCCCCGTGTCCTGACTGTCCCCATGTCCAATCCCATGTTTTTGGGTGTCCGGACTGGTCCCGTGTCCAGGGTCCCAACGACTGACTCTACCACGTCCGTTCCATGTTCCACATCTGACTGTCCCATGTCCACCCCCATCCTGTACCTGTCTCACGTATGACTGTCCCGTGTCTGTCTCGTGTCCGACTGTTCCGTGTCCATTCCGTGTTCCACATCTGTCTGTCCCGTGTCCGACTGTCCCACGTGAGGGCTGTGTGCCACGTATGACCATTCCATGTATGTCCATCGCATGTATAACCATTCTGTGTGTCCATCCCACGTATGACCATTCCGTGTGACTGCCCCACGTATGACCGTTCCATGTATGTCTGTCACACGTATGACCGTTCCATCTGTCCCTCTCATGTATGACCTTCCGTGGTGTCCCATCAACACATTGACTGTTTCCGGTGTCCACACACGGAAGGACTGTTCCCGTGGGACGGGTCCCACAGGTGGAAAGATTTCCATGTATTCTGTCACACTATGAACCGTTCCTCTGTCCCCCCTCTCATGTATGACCGTTCCGTGTGTCCATCACACGTATGACCGTTCCGTGTCACTGTCCCCCACCAAGGACGATTTCCAATGTAAACGCCTGTCACACTATGATCAATTCCCTGGGTCCCCACCCCTGTTCCAATCTGATGTTCCCGTTGTCCCTCCAGTCCCGTGCCTTTGTCCGTGGTCCCCATCCCCCATGTTTTGGCATTCCTCCCCGGCTGTCCGCTTCCCCGACCGTATGACAACGACCGTTCCATGGAATGCCACCCAAGTAGGTTCCACCCAAGTATTTCCACCCCGTAGACCGGTTTTGGGGGCAAATTTCTTCCTTTCCATTTCAGTCCCGAGCGCCGCGTTTGGGTCCAATTTCCCCATATTTGGTCCCTCAGAGTCACTTTTGGGGCCCAATTTTGGGGCCAATTTCCCCATTTTCCGTCCAGAGCATCCAGTCCACTTTCCCCCATCAAATCTCCCCCCCCCCTTTTCCCACCCCCCCAAAACCCCCCCCTCCCCCCCCCCCCAAAGGCCCCACCCCCCCCCCCCCCCAACCCCATCACCCAGCCCCCCCCCCCATCAACCCCCCCCCAAACCCCAACCCCCCAATCCCCCCCCCAACCCCCAACACCACCCCCCCACCCCCTCCCCCCTTCCCCTCCCAACACTCCCCCCTCTCCCCCCATCCCACTTCCCCCCTCCCCTACCCCCCCACAATCCCGCCCCCCCACCCCACTCAGAAAACCGTCCCCCCATCACCCCCCCCCCACCCCCTGAACCCCCCCCCTCCCACCCCCCAACCCCCCATGTCCAGAGAACCCCCCCCAATTTCCCTCCATTAACCACCCCCCCCCTCCCCAACCCCATTACCCCCTTCCCCCCCGGCCCCCCCTTCTTGCCCCCCCAAGCCCTTCCCCCCCGCCCCCCAACCACCCATTACCCACCCCCCTAAAATTTACCCCCACTGATTTCCCCCACCATTACCCCCCCCCCTTACCTCCCCCCCACTTGACACCCAACCCCCCATTCCCCCCCCACGACCCCCCTCCCACTGACCCCCATTACTCCCCCCCATTTTCCCCCCCCACTTTACCCCCACAATCTCCCCCCCCCAACCCCCCCCCCTTTCCCCCCCCCAATTTTCCCCCCCCATGGCCCCCCTAATCTCCCCCCCCCCCCCAGTTCCCCCCCCCCCCCCCGGCCCCCCCAACCCCTGCCCCCCCACCCCCCAACCCCGGCCCCATTTCCCCCAAGCCCCCCACCTGACCCCCCCCCCCCATTACCCCCCCAATCCCTTCCCCCCCATTCCCCCCCCAATTCCCCCCCTTTTCCCCCCCCCGGACCCCCCATCCTTCCCCTCCCCCCGAACCCCTCCCCAACCCCCCCATTTTCCCCCCCCACCCATTTCCCCCCCAATTGCCCCCCAACCGCCCCCCCCCCATTTCCCCCCCCTGCCCCCCCTCCACCCGGACCCCCCCGGCCCCCCCCACCCCAACCCCCACCCACCTGGCCCCCCCCAAAACACCAAAATTCCCCCCCCCCCCCCCATCTCCCCCCCCCCCAACCCCCTAACCCCCCTAAATCTTCCCCACCCACCCCCATTTTTTGCCCCACTGCCCCCCATCTCCTCCTTCCCCCCCCCTTGGCCCCCCCCGACCCCCCAATCTCCCCCCCCCACCCCCCCCCCAAATCCCCCCCCCCATTTCCCCCTCCCCCCTGAAACCCCCCAAAATCCCCCAATTCCCCCCCCCCCACCCCCGGGCCCCCCATCTCCCTCCCCCCCCCCCCCACCACCCCGACCCCCCAATTTCCCCCCCCCCCCACCCCCCCCACTACTCCCCCAATCCCCCCCACCCCCATTTCCCCTCTTTCCTTCCCCCCCCTCCCCCCCCCACCCATTCCCCCCCACTGCCCCCCCCATTTTCCCCCTAAAACCAATTTCCCCCATTCCCCCCCCAAATCCCCCTCTCCTTTCCCCACCCTCCCCCCACCCCCACTGACCCCAATCCCCCCCACCCCCATTTTCCTCCCCCCTGCCCCCCTGGCCCCCCCAACCACCCCCCCCCACCCCCCCCCCCCCCCATTCCCCCCCAACTGCAACCCCCCATTTCCCCCCACTCCCCCCCCCCCACCCCCATTTCCCCCCAACCCCCCAAATGCCCCCCATTTCCCCCGCCCCCCGAACCCCCCCCCACAAACCCCCCCGCCCCATTTCCCCCCACTGATCCCCCCAATCCCTCCCCCCCAACCCCCCCTTTTCCCCTTCCCCCCAATTTTCCCCCCCCCACCCCCATTTCCCCCCCCCTGCCCCCCCACCACCTCCCCCAAACTGACCCCCCCCACTGCCCCCCCCTGCCCCCGCCCCCCACCTCCCCCCCCAACCCCCCCCCCCAACCCCCCCAAGGTCCCCCCCTTTGACCCCCCCAGTCCCCCTAGGCCCCCCCATTGACCCCCCCAATGACCCCCCTCCCCCCGACCCCATTTCCCCCCCACCCCCCCCCCCCCCGCCCCCCAAACCCCCCCCCCTCCCCCATCCCCTCCCCCCCCAGGTTACCCTTCCCCCCCCGCCCCCCCCCCACGGCCCCCCCACCGCCCCCCCCCCCCACCCCCCCCACCCTTTCCCCCCCACCGCCTCCCCCCATTTCCCCCCCCACAACCCCCCCCCCCCAACAAACCCCCCCAGCCCCCCCCCCTGAGCCGCCGTCCCCCCGCAGAGAGGAGCAGCCGGCGGAGGGGCTGAAGGAGCGCCCCCCGAAGGCCAAGAAGGGCCGCAAGGAGCGCCGAGAAGACCCGGAAGCGGAAGCGGAAGCGGCGGCGGAGCCGTCGGGAGCCGAGCCGGCGGAGGCGGGAAAAGCGGACGGCTCCGGGGGAAGCGCGGCCGCCCCGGCCGGACCGGAAGCGTCGGCGTCCCCCAAGCAGCGGCGCTCCATCATCCGCGACCGCGGCCCGATGTACGACGACCCCACGCTGCCCGAGGGCTGGACCAGGAAGCTCAAGCAGCGCAAGTCCGGCCGCTCCGCCGGGAAGTACGACGTCTATCTCATCAAGTGAGCGCGCTAATTGGCTCTGCTAATTACGGGGTTGTGTTAATTAGGGGCAGTTAATTGGGTACGGGCTTAAGTGGGGCACCGTGGGGTAATTGGGTGTGGGGTTGGGCACCTTGGGGTTATGGGGCACCATGGGAAGTACGGCGTCTAGTCTCATCAAGTGAGCAGCGCTAATTGGCTGCGTTAATTACAGGGATTGTGTTAATTAGGGGGAGTTAATTGGGTACGGGGTTATGGGGTGTGGGGTAATTAATTGGGTATGGGGTAATGGGGCACCGTGGGGTTATGGGGCACCTTGGGGTTATGGGGCACCATGGGAAGTACGACGTCTGTCTCATCAAGTGAGCGCGCTAATTGGCTCTGCTAATTACGGGGATTGTTAATTAGGGGGAGTTAATTGGTTGTGGGGTAATTGGGGACCGTGGGGTAATTGGGTGTGGGGTTATGGGGCACCGTGGGGTTATGGGGCACCATGGGGTAATTGGGGACCGTGGGGTTATGGGGCACCATGGGAAGTACGACGTCTATCTCATCAAGTGAGCGCGCTAATTGGCTGCCTTAATTGGCTAGTGGTTGATGTTAATTAGTCGTGGAGTTAATTGGGCATACATGGGGTATTGGGCGTGTGGGGTAATTAATTGGGTATGGGGTAATTGGGTGTGGGGTTATGGGGCACCGTGGGGTTATGGGGCACCATGGGAAGTACGGCGTCTGTCTCATCAGTGAGCGCCATAATTGGCTCTGTTAATTGGCTGTGGGGAGTTAATTAGTCGTGGGGTAATTGGGTATGGGGTAATTGGGTGTGGGGTTATGGGGCACCTTGGGGTTATGGGGCACGGTGGGGTTATGGGGCACCGTGGGAAGTACGACGTCTGTCTCATCAAATGAGCACGCTAATTGGCTGCCTTAATTATGGGGATTGCGTTAATTAGGGGGAGTTAATTGGTTGTGGGGCAATTGGACGTGGGGTAATTGGGTATGGGGTAATTAATTGGGTATGGGGTAATTGGGTGTGGGGTTATGGGGCACCGTGGGAAGTATGGCGTCTGTCTCATCAAGTGAGCGCCATAATTGGCTCTGTTAATTGGCTGTGGGGAGTTAATTAGTCGTGGAGTAATTGGGCATCATGGGGTAATTGGGTATGGGGTAATTAATTGGGTATGGGGTAATTGGGCACCATGGGGTAATTGGGTATGGGGTAATTAATTGGGTGTGGGGTTATGGGGCACCGTGGGGTTATGGGGCA
The DNA here is from genome assembly GCA_021292215.1 of Lophura nycthemera. Lineage (NCBI taxonomy): Eukaryota > Metazoa > Chordata > Aves > Galliformes > Phasianidae > Lophura > Lophura nycthemera. The sequence goes on along the minus strand of JADANK010000458.1, from coordinate 14,425 downwards.
CCGTGGGAAGAACGACATCTGTCTCATCAAGTGAGCGTGCTCTAATTAATTAATTAGGGGGAATTAGGTATGGGGTTATTAATTGGGTATGGAATTATTAATTGGGTATGGGGTAATTAATTGGGTATGGGGTAATTAGTAGGGTATGGGGTAATTGGGTGTGGGGTTATGGGGCACCGTGGGAAGTACGACGTCTGTCTCATCGAGTGAGCGCGCTAATTAATTAGGGGTAATTAAATTAATTAGCGACAATTACGCGTGGGGTTGTTATGGGGCAGAGCTGTGGGGCTGTTATGGGGGCGTGGGTTATGGGGCAGAGCTGTGGGGCTGTTATGGGGTTGTTAATGGGGCTTTGGGTTGTTTTGGGGTCGGGGTTTTATGGGGACACTATGGGCTGCGGGGTTGTTTGGGGTTTTTATGGGGCTGTGGGGTTGTTATGGGGTATGGGGCGACAGCTATGGGGTTCGTTATGGGTTTGTTATGGGCTTACGGGGCCAGGTTTATGGGGCTGTTATGGGTGTTATGGGGCACTGTTTGGCTGGGGTTGTTATGGGGTTACGGGTGTTATGGGGCACAGCTATGGGGTGTTGGGGCTGTTATGGGTTTGTTATGGGGCTGTGGGGCGGTATGGGGTTGTGGGGTTGTTATGGGGTTATGGAGTTGTTATGGGGTTGTTATGGGGTTATGGGGCACAGCTATGGGGTTGTTATGGGGTTGCTATGGGGTTGTTATGCGGCTGTGGGGTTGTTATGGGGTTATGGGGCACGGTTATGGGGCTGTAGTGTTGTTATGGGGTTTGGTAGGGGGACGTATGGGGGCTGTGGGGTTTTTTACGGGGTTGTTATGGGCGGGGGGGGGGGGGCGAGCTGTGGGGCTGTTATGGGGTTGTTATGGGGCTGTTATGGGGTTGTGAGGCTATGGGGTTGTTATGGGGTTATGAGGTTTTTATGATGGTTATGGGGCACAGCTATGGGGCTGCGGGGTTGTTATGGGGTTGTTATGGGGTTACGGGGTTGTTATGGGGCACAGCTATGGGGCTGCTATGGGGCTGCTATGGGGTTGTTATGGGGTTATGGGGTTGTTATGGGGCACAGCTATGGGGCTGTTATGGGGTTGTTATGGGGCTGTGGGGTTGTTATGGGGTTACGGGGTTGTTATGGGGCTGTTGTGGGGCTGTGGGGTTGTTATGGGGTTATGGGGCACAGCTATGGGGTTGTTATGGGGTTATTATGGGGCTGTGGGGTTGTTATGGGGTTACGGGGTTGTTATGGGGCACAGCTGTGGGGTTGTGGGGTTGTTATGGGGCTGTGGGGTTGTTATGGGGTTGTTATGGGGTTATTATGGGGCATAGCAGCACCACTGGGTTCCCAGCCACTTTTGGGGTGAAAAAGTCCAATTTCGGTCCCCACGTGCCCCATTTTGGGTTGAAAATCCCTGATTTTGGTGCCCCTGTGCCCCGTTTTGGGTCGAAATCCCTCGATCCTGGCCCCCTGTGCCCCGTTTTGCCCCATTTTGGGTCGAAATTCCTCGATTTTGGTGCCCCTGTGCCCCATTCTGGGTCGAAATCCCTCGATTTTGGTTCCCTTGTGCCCCGTTTTGGGTTGAAATTCCTCGATTTTTGCCCGCGTGTGCCCCATTTTGGACTGAAATCTTGCAGTTTGGGTTGAAATCCCTCAAATTTTTCCCCCCCATGTGGCTCGAAATCCCTCGATTTCGGTGCCCCCGTGCCCCATTCTGGGTCGAAATTCCTCGATTCTGGCCATGTGCCCCATTTTGCCCCATTCTGGGGCGAAATCCCTCAATTTTGGTGCTCCTGCGCCCCATTCTGGGTCAAAATTCCTTGATTTTGGTGCCCCCATGCCCCATTTTGGGTCGAAATTCCTCGATTCTGGCCTCCCCGTGCCCCATTCCGGGTTGAAATCCCTCGATTCTGGCCCCCACGTGCCCCATTTTGGGTCGAAATTCCTTGATTTCGGTGCCCCATTTTCGTTCGAAATCCCTCAATTTTGGCCACCCTGTGCCCCATTCTGGCTCGAAATCCCTCGATTCCGGCCCCCCCCGCACCCCCTTTCGGGTCAAATCGCCCCCTTTTGGGTCGAATCTCCCCCTTTTCGGGTCGCATCGCCCCCTTTTGGATCGAATCACCCCCGTTTCGGGTCGAATCGCCCCCTTTTGGGGTCGAATCGCCCCGTTTCGGGTCGAGTTGCCCCCGTTTTGGGTCGAATCGCCCCCGTTTTGGGTCGAGTTGCCCCCGTTTCGGGTCGAATCGCCCCCTTTTGGGTCAAATCGCCCCCTTTTCGGGTCGAATCGCCCCCTTTTTGGATCGAATCGCCCCCTTTTTGGGTCGAGTTGCCCCCGTTTCGGGTCGAATCGCCCCCTTTTGGGTCAAATCGCCCCCGTTTCGGGTCGAATCGCCCCCTTTTTTGGATCGAATCGCCCCCTTTTTGGGTCGAGTTGCCCCCGTTTCGGGTCGAATCGCCCCCTTTTGGGTCAAATCGCCCCCGTTTCGGGTCGAATCGCCCCCTTTTTGGATCGAATCGCCCCCTTTTTGGGTCGAGTTGCCCCCGTTTCGGGTCGAATCGCCCCCTTTTCGGGTCGCATTGCCCCCTTTTCGGGTCGAATCGCCCCTTTTTCGGGTCGCATTGCCCCTTTTTCGGGTCTAATTGCCCCCCTTTTGGGTCGAATCTCCCCCTTTTCGGGTCGAATCGCCCCCTTTTCGGGTCGCATCGCCCCCTTTTCGGGTCGAGTTGCCCCCATTTTGGGTCGAATCGCCCCCGTTTCGGGTCGCATCGCCCCGTTTTGGGGTCGAATCACCCCCTTTTCGGGTCGAATCGCCCCTTTTTTGGGTCGAATCGCCCCTTTTTGGGTCGCATCGCCCCCTTTTTGGGTCGAATCGCCCCGTTTCGGGTCTAATTGCCCCCTTTTGGGTCGCATCGCCCCCTTTTCGGGTCGCATCGCCCCCTTTTGGGTCGAATCGCCCCTTTTTCGGGTCTAATTGCCCCCTTTTGGGTCGCATCGCCCCCTTTTCGGGTCGAGTTGCCCCCCTTTTGGGTCGAATCTCCCCCTTTTCGGGTCGCATCGCCCCCTTTTGGGTCGAATCGCCCCTGTTTCGGGTCGCATCGCCCCTTTTTCGGGTCTAATTGCCCTCTTTTGGGTCGAGTTGCCCCCCTTTTGGGTCGAATCGCCCCCTTTTCGGGTCACATCGCCCCCTTTTCGGGTCGAATCGCCCCTTTTTCGGGTCGCATCGCCCCCTTTTCGGGTCGAGTTGCCCCCGTTTCGGGTCGCATCGCCCCCTTTCGGGGTCGAACCGCCCCGTTTTCGGCTCGGCATCCCGGCGCTCGGGTGCTGAGCCGCGTCCTTTCAGCCCGCAGGGCAAAGCCTTCCGCTCCAAGGTGGAGCTGATCGCGTACTTCGAGAAGGTGGGCGACACCTCCTTGGACCCCAACGACTTCGACTTCACCGTGACGGGTCGGGGCAGCCCCTCCCGCCGCGAGCAGCGACCCCCGAAAAAACCCAAGAGCCCCAAAAGCCCCGGATCGGGGAGGGGGCGCGGGCGGCCCAAAGGGAGCGGCGGCGGCGGCGGGGCGGCGGGGTGGCGGCGGGGGGGGGGGGGGGGGGGCGGCGGGGGGGGCGGGGGGGGGGGGGCGGGGGCGGGGGGGGGGGCGGGGGGGCGGGGGGAGGCTGAGGCGGCGGCGGAGCGCGGGGGGGGTCGGCTGTTGGTTAAGATGCCGTTCGCCGGTGGGGGGGCGCCGGCTTCGCCCCCCACCCCGACGACGCCGCTGCCACCGTCGGCCGCCCACCCCCACCCTCATCCTCCTCCTCCTCCTCCCCCCCCCTCGACTCCGGGTTTGGGGGGGGTCAAAAGACCGGGAAGGAAACGGAAAGCCGAAACCGACAGCCGTTCCGTGCCCAAAAAAAGGGGTCGCAAACCGGGGGGGGGCGGCGGAGGGGGGGGGGGGGGCGGGCGGCGGGGGGGGGGCGGCGGAGGGGGGGAGGAGGAGGAGGAGGCGGGTGGGGGGGGGGGAAGGGGGGGGGGGGGGGAGGGGGGGGTTCTCCGGGCCCCCCCCAATGAGGCAAAGAAAAACGGCGGCGCCCCCCCGCGGCCGGCGCGGAAACGGCGCGCCATAAGAAGCGTAAAACCGCGAGGGCCGCCGCCCCCCCCCCGCCGCCGCCGCCCCCCCCTCCGCCTCCCACCCCTCCGGAAGCGGCCGCCCCCCCTCCCGTCGCCCCCCCTCCGCCCCCCAACAAGGGACCCCGGAGCGCCCGCGGCAGCCCCGGCCGCAGCCCCAAAGCTCGGGGGGGGGGGGGGGCGGGAGGAGGAGGAGGAGGAGGAGGAGGTGGGGGGGCGGCGGGGGGAGGGGGGGGCAAACGCAACACGCCCCCCCCGCCGTCGCCTTCGTCGCCCCCCCCTCCTCAACCGCCGCCGCCGCCGCCGCCGCCCCCCCCTCCCCTCCCCCCGGCGCGCTCGGACCCAGGGGGGGGACCGAGCGGCGCCCGCCAAGCCCGCCCACCCCCCCAACAGCCCCCCCACAAACACCGGGGGGAGCCCGAGAGAAAGGACTCCTCCTCCTCTCCTCCTCCTCCTCCTCCTCCTCTTCTGCCGCCGCCGCCGCCGCCCCCCCCTCGTCCTCCCCCCCACCCTCCCCCCCCGGCTCCGTCCCCGGCGGCCTCCCCCCCCCCCGAGGGAACCCGTCGGACAGCCGGACGCCGCCCCGAAGCGGGTTCAAAGCTGACTGTGACCCCCCCCACCCCGCCGGGCCCCCCCCGACGAAACCCCCCCACGGACGGACCCACGGACGGGAGGCCACCCCCACACGGGACCAACGCGGATGGCGGGCCCGGACGGAAACGGATGGGAGCCCCCCCCCCCCCCACCGGGGACGCACAGAAATGAGGGACAGGCCAGCAAACGGATGGACGGACGGGATGGACCGGATTGGACGCAACCCCCCCTTTCCCCCCCCCCCCCACGGGACGCGGCCCCCCCGGCCCCCCCCGGCCCTTTTCCCTTTTGGGCCATGGGGGTTTTTGCACTATTCGGCCAGCGGTTGGGGGCCCGGGAAACGGGCCAATTAATGGGGAGGCAGGAAAGGGGCCGGGAGCGGGCCAAATGGGGAGGACGGCTCCGGAAGGCGGGGGAAGGGAGGAGGGGGGGGGGAAAAGGGAAAGGGAAAAAGGGGGGGGGAAAAGGGGGAGGGGGGGGGGGGGGCGCCAAATCCGGGTGTGAGCTGCGGGCGGGGCGAGAGCCGGCAATTGGGCCAATGGGGAAAAGGAGACGGAGGGGAGGATTCCGGTGTGAGGCCAAATTCGGGGGAGGCGGGGATCCCTTGCGGGGCCCGAAGGTGGGGTTCGGGGGGGGATCGGAGCCGGAAGCCAATCGGGAGGGGCGGCCTTCCGGCCGGCTTCAGCCAATCGGGGGGCAAAGCGGGGTGGGGAGGGGGATCTTTGGTCGTGAACCAATCGGGGACGAGGGAAGGACCTTGGTACCAGGGGGCCCGGCCTTTGGGCCAACGGAAAAAGGCGGCCCTCCGCTGGGCCGGGAATCCGGTTTTCAGGCCCGAAAGAAACAACTTTCCCTGACAAAGGTCCGGGGGGGGGGGGGGGACAGGCAGGGGCGAGGGGAGGGGGGCGAAGGGGAGTCGGTCTGCTGTTCAGCCAATCAGGAGAGGTTCTGCGAAGGGGGCGGGATCTGGTTAGGAGCCAATGGAGAGCGAGCGAGTCTCTGACAACCTTTAAACCAATCGGGAGGGAGCTCTCAGTGGGGATCCGGCGCCGAGCCAATGGGGAGCGGCGCCGAGCGGGCGGGCCGAGGCCTGGAGCGGGATCTGGTTCTCGGCCAATCAGGAGCGGCCCTGGGCTCGGGGGATCCACCCCTGCCCGGCCGGCAGCGGCGCTGGATCGAGGCGGGATCCGGCCGGGATCCAATCGGGAGTGACGTTGGATTGGAGGGGCGGGTCCGGTGTCCATCCAGCGGGAGGTGGGCGGGGCCGGGGCGGGATCCGGCCGGGAGCCAATCAGGAGCTGCCCTGGGCCGGGCTGCGATCCAGGAGGGAGCCAATCACGTGTTGCCTTGGGACAGGCTGGGAGCCAATCAGGAGGTGCCCCAGGGCTGGCTAGGTGCCAGGCAAGGGGGCCCAACCGGGGAAGGGACTGGGGGGGGGTGTCGGGTTGATTCCGGGTAAGGGACCAAATCCGTGTGGCTGGGGGCTTGGGGAGCCAAATCCACATCGTCTGGGGGCAGGCTGGGAGCCAATCGGGAGACAGTCTTGGCCAGCCTGTGGTCCAGCGGGGAGCCAATTGGGAAGAATTGCGGGTTGTGTCACGATCCGGTAGGGAGCCAATCACGTGCCGCCTTGGGACAGGCCAGGGGAACCGGCCAGGAGCCAATCAGAAGCAGCAGGATTCAGTAGGGAGCCAATCAACTGGGAGCAGTCCTACAGGTGGGTGGGATCCAGACAGGAGCCAATCAGGAGTTGCTGTAGGGGAACGGGGGGGCTTGGAATCCAGTCGCGAGCCAATCAGGAGTGGCTGTGGGCTGGGGCGGGCTGCAGGGACTGACCAATCAGAAGTGGTCTTGGCTTGGGTGGAAGCAAATCGCGGGCCAAATCAGGAGTTGCTGTGAGCTGGGGCAGGCTGCAGGGAATGACCAATCAGAAGCTGTGTCAGCTTGGGTGGAATCTAGTCTGGAACCAAATCAGGGGATTGGCTTGCCGGGGCTGGGGTTAGGGTGCAGGGAATTGGCAATTCAAAGAAGCGGTCTTGGCTTGGGAGGAATCAAGTCCGGAGCCAATCAGGAGTTGCTGTGAGCTGGGGCGGGCTGCGGGGAATGACCAATCAGAAGCGGGCTTGGCTTGGGTGGAATCGAGTCTGGAGCCAATCAGGAGTGGCTGTGGGCTGGGACAGGCTGCAGGGACTGACCAATCAGAAGCGGTGTCGGCTTGGGCGGGATCCAGCCCAGAGCCAATCACGAGAGGGGGGGCAGCAGCAAGAGAGCCAATCAGCAGCGCCGTGGGCGGGGGGATCCGGTCTCCGTCCAATAGGAAGCGACCGCAGCCTCCCCACGATTCGCCCATCCCTTGGGGGGGGGGGGAAAGGGCCCCTCCCACGCGGGATTTGGGGGGGGGTCCCGTCACCGCCCCCCCCCTCGCGCCGTTCTTCCGCCGCCCCCCCCCCACAACCCCCGTCTTCCCACCCCCCCCCCCCCGGGACTGGTTAACCCCCCCCCCCTCCCCCCCCCCAACCCCCCCCCCCCCCATTCCCCCCCCCCCCCCCCCCCACGGCGCGGGGGCCCCCCCCGCTCCTCATGGGCAATAAGGGGGGGGGCCCCTTTTTGCCCAAAAAAAAAAAAAAAAAAACGGTGAAAAAAAAAAAACAAAAAAGTGAAGCAAACCAACCCAACCACAATTACAAACCAAGGCAGAAAGGCAAACGCCGCCCGGGGGGGGGGGGGGGGGGGTGGGGTTTTTTTTTTTTTTTTTGGGGGGGGGGGGGGGGTTTGGGGGGGGGGGGGGGGGCCCGGGGGGGCTTATTTATTTGCCCCCCCAGGGCGGGCCGCGCCGGATTCTGTGCTGAGACCAGCAGCTATAAAACCTGTGTAACCGCCTCGGCCTGCTCTAAGGGGGGGGGGCGTTGGGGGGGCACTGGGGATTGGGGGGGGTTCCCTTGGGGGGGGTGGGGGCACCATAGGGTGGGGGGGGGGGTCCCTTGGGGGGGGCGGCTGTTAGGGTTCGGGGGGGTCCCATAGGGCTGGGGGGGGGGGCTAAAGGGGTGTGTTTGGGGCCTGGGGGGGGGTTTATGGGGCTGGGGGGTCCCTTGGGGGGGGGGGTTTTGGGGGGGCGCTGGGGGTTTTGGGGGGGCGGCACATAGGGATGTTGGGGCTGGGGGTGTCCCTATAGGGCTTGGGGGGACCCTTGGGGGGGGGGGGTTGGGATGTGTGGGGCTGGGGGGGGGTTCCTGGGGGGGGGGCTGTTTGTGATTTGTGTGGGGCTCAGGGGGGGCGGTTGTGGGTTTGGGGGGGATCCATAGGGTGGGGGGGGGGGGCTAAAGGGGTGTGTGGGGCTGGGGGGGGGGGGGGGCACTAGGGGGATGTGTGGGGCTGGGGGAGGGGTCCTAAGGGGCTGGGGTGTCCCTTGGGGGGGGGGAGTTTGGGATTTGTGGGGGCTGGGGGGGTTTTGGGGGGGGGGTTTGGGGAATGTGGGGCTTGGGGGGGTTTCCTGGGGGGGGGTTTAGGGATGTATGGGGCTGGGGGGGGTCCCAAGGGCTGGGGGGGGTCCTTGGGGGGGGGGGGGCCCAAAGGGATGTAATGGGGCTGGGGGGGGGCCCATGGGGCGGGGGGGGTTGTGGGGGGGGGGTGTGGGGGGGTGGGGGGTTCCCTGTGGGGCCCTGGGGGGGGGCTTTTGTGGGTCCCTGGGTTGGGGGGGGGGTTCCGGGGGGGGGTTTGGGGTGTTGTGGGGCTGGGGGTGGGGGATCCCTTGGGGGGGGGGGGGGGCACAATTGGGATGTGTGGGGCTGGGGGAAGGTCCTATAGGGGCTGGAGGGGGGCTGGGGGATGTGGGGGCTGGGGGGGTTTCCGGGGGGGGGGGCACATAGGGTTTGGTGGGGCTGGGGGGGGTCCCATTAGGGCGGGGGGGTGCGTGGGGGGGGGGGGGTGGGACAAGGGATTGGGGGTGGGGCAGGGGGGTTATGGGGGGGGGGGTCCCTTGGGGGGGTTGGGGGGTTGTGGGGCTTGGGGGGGGTCCCTTTGGGGGGGGTTTCCCATAGGGATTGTTGGGGCCTGGGGGGGTCCGTGGGGGGGTCCCATAGGGATGTATGGGGCTGGGGGGGTCCGTGGGGGGGGTCCCATAGGGATGTGTGGGGCTGGGGGATTCCTGGGGGGGGGGGGTGACACGTGATCCGGCTGGGGGGGGGGGGGCGAAGAAACACACGGTCCGTGGACGTCCCCGGCCGGCCAAACCGCCCCCCGGTGACGTCACGGAGGAGGGGGGCGTGGCTTCCGCAGACTCCGTTTTCCCGCCGCCCGCAGGCCACGCCCCCAATGACGGCCGTCCCCATGGCAACCATGGGGATGGGGGGCGATGCCAAAACGCTCCCAAGATGGCGGCCTTAAAGGGGCCGCGCCCCGCTTGCGGATCACGGGGACACGTGGGGGGGGGGGGGGGGTATTTGGGGGAAAATGAGGCGGTTTTGGGGTCTGTGGTTTGTATGGGGGAAATAAGGGCGGTTTGGGTCTGAGGGCGGCGTCTGGGGCTGGCCGGGGTGAGCTGGAGGGATGGGGGGGGCAAGGAGGGCTGTGAGACCAATTTGGGGGCAATTCTGAGAATTTGGGGCAAATTGGGGCTTTTGGGGGCAAATTGGGGCTTTTTGGGGCAAATTGTGAGAATTTGGGGCAAATTGGGGCTTTTGGGGCAAATCTGTGAGAATTTGGGGCAAATTGGGGCTTTTGGGGGCGAATTGGGGCTTTTGGGGCAAAATTCTGCAAATTTGGGGCAAATCTGTGAGATTTTGGGGCAAATTGGGGCTTTTGGGGCAAACTTATGGTAATTTGGGGCAATTTGGGGCTTTTGGGGCAAATTTCTGCAAATTTGGGGCAAATTTGGGGCAAATCTGTGATATTTTGGGCAAATTGTGGCTTTTTGGGGGCAAATCTGTGTTAATTTGGGGCAAATTCATGATAATTTGTGGCAAATCTGTGCTAATTTGGGGCAAATTGGGGCTTTTTGGGGGCAAATTGGGGCTTTTGGGGCAAATTTCTGCTAATTGGGGGCAAATCTGTGCTCTTTCGGGGCAAATTGGGGATTTTTGGGGCAAATCTGTGATAATTTGTAGCAAATCTGTGCTAATTTGGGGCAAATTGGGGCTTTTGGGGCAAATTTCTGCTAATTTGGGGCAAATCTGTGCTTATTTGGGGCAAATTGGGGCTTTTGGGGGCAAATCTGTGCTAATTTGGGGAAAATTGGGACTTTTGGGGGCACATTTGTGATAATTTGGGGCAAATTGGGGCTTTTTGGGGGCAAATCGGGGCTTTTGGGGCAAAATTCTGCAAATTTGGGGCAAATCTGTGTTTCTTTGGGGCAAATTGGGGCCTTTTGGGGCAAATTGAGGCTCCTTTGGGGCAAATTTCTGCTAATTTGGGGCAAATCTGTGCTAATTTGGGGCAAATTGGGGCTTTTGGGGTCAAAGTTGTAGTTATTTGGGGCAAAGTGGGGCTTTTTGTGGGGCAAATCTTTGATAATTTGGGGCAAATTGGGGTTTTTTGAGCAAATCTGTGATCATTTGGGGCAAATTGGGGCTTTTTGGGGCAAATTTGTGGTAAATTGGGGCAAATCTGTGCTAATTTAGGGCAAAATGGTTTTTATGGTGGGCAAATCTGTGCTAATTTGGGTCAAATTGAGGCTTTTTTGGGGCAAATCTGTGCTTATTTGGGGCAATTTGGGGCTTTTTGGGGGCAAATTGGAGCTGTTGGGGCAAATCTGTGATAATTTGGGGCAAATTGGGGATTTTGGGGGCAAATCTGTGAGAATTTGGGGCAAATCTGTGCTTTTTTGGGGCAAATTGGGGCTCCTTTGGGGCAAATCTGTGATAATTGGGGGAATTGGGGCTCTTTTGAGGTAAATCTGTGATAATTTGGAGCAAATTGGGGCTTTTGGGGTCAAAGTTGTAGTTATTTGGGGCAAATTGGGGCAAATTTGTGCTTATTTCGGGTAAATGAGGGCTTTTGGGGCAAATTTGTGCTTATTTGGGGCAAATCTGTGCTCTTTTGGGACAAATTTGTGGTAAATTGGGGCAAATTGGGGCTTTATGGGGGCAAATCTGTGATAATTTGGGGCAAATTGGGGCAAATCTGTGTTTCTTTGGGGCAAATCTGTGTTTCTTTGGGTCAAATTGGGGCTTTTGGGGGCAAATCTGTGATAATTTGGGGCAAATTGATTTTTTTGGGGGCAAATCTGTGATAATTTGGGGGAAATTTGGGCTTTATTGGGCAAATCTGTGATAATTTTGGGCAAATCTGTGCTAATTTGGGGCAAATTTGGGCTTATTGGGGCAAATCTTTGATAATTTGGGGCAAATTGAGGCTTTTGGGGGCAAATCTGTGATAATTTGGAGCAAATTGGGGCTTTTTGAGGGAAATCTGTGATAATTTGGGGCAAAATGTTTTTTTTGGGGGGGCAAATCTGTGCTAATTTGGGCAAATCTGTGATAATTTGTCGCAACTTTCTTCTAATTTGGGGCAAATCTCTGCTAATTTGGGGCGAATTGGGGCTTTTCGGGGCAAATTTGTGATAATTTGGGGCAAAGTGAGGCTATTTTGGGGTGAATTGTGCCTCTTTTGTGGCAAACGGGGCTTTTTGGGTGCAAGCTGGGCCTATTTGGGGCAGACTGGGGCTCATTTGGGGGCAATTTGGGGCTTTTTGGGAACAATTCGCAGCTCCGCGGGGGTAAATTGGGCCTCTTGGGTGCTATTTTGTAGCAAATTTTGGGCTGTTTTGGGGCAATTTACGCCTCTCTTGAGGCAAACCGTGGCTCTGTGGTGACAAACGGGGCTTTTTGCGGGCAGGTCGGGGCTCTTTTTGTGCAAATCCGTTCTGTTTTGGGGGCAAACTCGGGGCACTTTTGGGGCTTTTTGGGACTCTTTTGGGTTCGTCCCCCCCCCTTCTGTTCTCATCCCGCGGCGGCGGTTCGGGCCGCCCCCAAAGGCGGAGCCGCGGCGGGGGCCGGGCCGATGGCGGCGGCTCGTCTCAAACGCTGCCGTAAAGCTGAGGCACGGCCGAGGCCCCGCGTCCTCCGGGGCTCCCCAAGGTCCCCTTTTCCCCCATTACGGCCGTGCCGGAGCCCCGCACAGCGCTCCGCCCGCGGGGACGGCGGCGCCCAAAATGGCGGCGGCGCTGAGGGGAGACGCTGGGGAGCGAGCGGGGCGCGCCCGGATCTCCGCTTAAATCGCGTTCCCGGGGAGAACAATGAAGAGAAGAGGGGGTGAAACGGGGAGAAGGAGGGGAAAATGAGGGAAAAAGGCGCGAAATTCGGGTGTCGGAATAAAAATAGGCGAAGGCGGAACACTGCGCATGCGCGAGAGCGTTTTGGGCGGGAAACCGCGAGCGCGAGGGAGGGGCCAGGGCGCCTGCGCGCAGCGGAGTGGCGACGCGACGCGCATGCGCCGTGCGAAAGGGGCGGGGAAGCGCCTGCGCAGAGCGGAGGGGGCGGGGCCGCGCATGCGCGCTGCCGCGGCAGGCCGTTAGGCGCCAACATCCGGGTCCCGCCGTGCGCCATCTTGGTGGCGGGTGGAGGAGACGCGTCCAACATGGCGGCTCCCAAGCGGCCGTAGCCGCGGCGGCTCACGGGGCCCTGCAGGCCTTCAGCAGCGGCGACAGCGGCTGAGAGCGAGCGGCGGAGCGCGGGCGGCGCGGAGGCGGCGGGAGGAGAGCGGAGAGGTGCGGGGGGAGCGGGAAGGGAGGGAGGGGTGAGACGCGGGGCCGCGGCCGCCGCCATTTTGGAGCGCTGAGGGGACCTCCGCCATCTTTGGGCCGGAGCGGGGCGGGAGGAGGAGGAGGAGGAGGAGGAGGAGGAGGAGGAGGGGGGGAGGAGGAAGGGCGCAGCGCGGCGCCATTTTGCGCTCCCCCGTCTGACGCAGCGCTGAGGGCCGCATCCGGGTACCGCCGGGGGCGGGAATTGGGAGCCGCGCGGCGCCATCTTGGAAGCCGCATCCGGGCACTGCGCGTGGGGGGGGGGGGGGGGGGAACATCCGGGTCCTTCGGGTCCGCTCCATTGGGGTAAGGGCGGGGGGGGGGGTGGGGGGGGGGGGGATGCGGCCCCCAATTCTCCCTTTTAATTTTTTACCACGAAATGTTTGATTGAGAGGAGCGTTTCAACCCCAGTGCGTTTATTTCAGGCCGCGCGGCCCGCAAAGCGGCGGCGCTCCCCCGTAGCGGGGGGGGGGGGGGGGGGGGATAAAGGGGGGTGGGGGGGGGGGGGGGGGGGGGGGGGGGGGGGGGGGGGGGCGTAGCGGGAGGGCGTAGCGCAGAGGAGGCGCTCTCCAAGATGGCGGCGCCCATATCGCGCTGAGCGCTCCGTACGGCGGCCGCGAGGCGGGGACTGAGGAGCGGGAGAGCGGGTAAAGAGCGCGGGGTGGGGGGGGGGAAAGGGGAGGAGCACCGGGGAGAGACCCCGGAGTGGGGACGGGGAGGGGGGGGGGCGTGGCGGGTGGGAAAAGATACGGAGCGACACCGTGAGCTCCGCTAGGAGCCCGTTTGGTTTCAAGCCCCGGTGGGGGGCTGGGAGGGATGCGTGCAGAGCAGCGCGGTGCTGGCCGCTCCTCTGCGGGGCTTCGCCTCTTTTCCACCGCTCCTTCCTTCCCTCCCTACCCCCCCCCCATAGCCCCCCCCAGGCGGTCCCGGTGTATCCCGATGGCGGTTTCCTGATGCGGAGCGGCGGAGGCCCCCGAGGCCACTCCCCCGAGTGGCGCCTTTTGTCCCATTGGCGCTTTCTGGCGCGGGGTGGGCGGCCTCTACGGCCGCGCCTCCGATTCTGCCGCTGGGGGCCCGCCGTGGCGGTGCCCGGATGTGGGGGGGGCGGGGGGGGGGAGTAAGGAGTGGGCGGAGCGTCGTGGCCACGCCCTTCAACATGGCCGCCCGCACCGCATAGCGCCGGTACCCGGATGTGCGGTGGGCGGAGCGGGATTGGCCACGCCCATAACATGGCCGCCCGCTAGACTTAAAAGCAGGACCGTGTGTTGGGGGGCGGAGCTTAGCGTTGTGGCCACGCCCACAAAACATGGCCGCCCGCTACCTTTAGTGGCGGTACCCGGATGTGGGGGGGGGTGGAGCGGAGCGTTTTGTCCAGGCCCGCAAGCAGCGGCCCGCGCCGCATAGCGGCGGTACCCGGATGTTGGGGGGGGGCTAACGGAGCGCTGCGGTCCCGCGTCCAAAATGGCGGCCGGCCCGGCCCCCCGATGTGGGGGGAGCGGGGTTTCAGTTGGCGCGCTTTGAGGCGACTTCCGGTCCCTTGAACGGCGGTACCCGGATAAAGGCGGGCGGAGCGCCGTGGCCTCGCTTTTAAAATGGCGGCTCCGTGTCCCCTTAAAGGCGGTACCCGGATGTTGAGGGGCGGGGCTTGGGCTGCCGCGCCCCATTGGCCCGCAAGTCCTTGGTGTCAGTACCCGGATGCGGGTGGGCCGCGCCCCTCGCAATGGCGGCATCTATTCTCTTAACGGCGGTCCCCGGATGTTGAGGGGCGGGGCTTAGAGGCCGCGCCCCCATGTGACTGCTCACTCTCTTACCATTGGTTCCCGCTTGCGTCTGTTGCTCCGCCTCTTGCCGGCGCCCGGATGTGGGTGGGCGGAGCCTCGTCGCCCCGCCCCTTTTGCCCATCGTTCGGCCCAAGATGGCGGCTCCCAGCGCGGCGTGAGAGAGCCGCGTTCCGGCTCCGCCCCGCC
>JADANK010000457.1:0-49932 GCA_021292215.1 Lophura nycthemera | reverse complement strand
TGAGGAGACAGGACAGGGAGCTATCAGAAGCTATTTACTCCCCAGGGCGCTGCAAGAGAGATCGCTCCTCTTCCCAGTCCTACACAAAACTCAGATTGATTGATGCTGTGATAATAGCTACTACTAGAGGTGCTTAGTTCACTGGTTAGCTGTAGTGTCCTTGGACACGAGAGATGCTGCTGTGATTCATGGCTCTCAGAATTCCAAGAACACCTTCTCTGCATCTGAACTTGTCTGTGTGGCCGTCAGAGAAAGATTGTGCAAGAAACACAGAAACAGTCACTACCACGATGCCTCCAGATGGCAAGAGCTCACCTAGGTGTTCAGTATTTCAGAGGACCTTGATAATATCAGGCACCCAGCATCTCTCACTGTGCGAGAAAGTGAAGGCACATAATGCTCATAGATTTCCCTGAATCCACCTATAGTGGGGGATCTGCAGCCAGTGCTATGATCCACACATTGACAGGGCACACTGTTGTTACTATGGGCCCTGTGTGTGGACACTATTGGGTTGGTTACTCCAGAAAACAGGAGAGCTTCCTTCTTCCTTGCACATTTGCTGAGCACCCAGCTCAGTGCCCAGCACATTGGCAATCCAGATGCCTATACCTTAGCTGAGGGAACTGCCTGCCTCAGCATGCTCAACACTCTTTGTGAGAGCAGTTGACATAGGCATTTATGAGACAAATTAATCCTGTATGCCTGCAAATAAAGCGAAACCCATGGCCTCTTTTTCTACCACCTCAGAAAGCTACGAATGACGCAGCCCTCTCAGACTTGTTTCTCCAACAGCAGTAGGGGAATCATAGAGTCTTCCTACGTTCCCTTACTACAGGGCACCTCCAACCAGCATGCAAAATGGTACGTCAGCCTGCTGTAATTTAGAGTGAAAGTGTCATTCCTTGCTTCTGGGTGCCTAAGAGCCTTTTCTTAATAGGTGGCTGTGATAGGCAGGGCTGTCACAGAGCAGCACTTTGGTGCTGTCTGCATTTAGACTGGCTGCTCACTCAGGGGACCATTAAAAGAGCGCTTCTCTGTAAGTGATGATGCTCTAACTGGCTACCTATGTACCCCTTCTGTGTGTGCAGCATACAGAAGTGCCTCAATACATCTAGAGCAAGCACTCTAAGCACTTAAAGGAGCACACATGATGTATTTTATGGGCATTAAAATAAAAATGAAGACAAATAAAAACACAATTTAATAACTATGCTCTTAAATAAGACCCTGCATAGGGAGCAATTTTTCTTGCACGAACAAATACTTATGTGTTACGACAGTCTCTATTTGTGCGTATGTGATTAACTCCCTAAATAACTATACTGTCTAATGTCAAGCTCTTCTGGCTCTCCTGCAGCATTCGTTCTCTGTTGCAGCCCCTACTTTCTGTTTGATATCCTGGATAACTTCAACATCCTTCCTGAGACATATCACAGATGCTTACAAGCATCTGTGATAATTTAGAACCTGCCGGCCTTGAACAGTGCTATCAATCCCCTCATCTACTGCCTCTTCAGCAACCACTTCTGCACCCCCTTTGAGTACTGTCCCTTTACTCACTCTGACTCATCCCAACAAGAGAGGAGAGATAAGCACAGGTGCTGAACTCATCCCCTAATTTAACCCATTTTAATCCTGATCTTTCCTTATTTTCCTTAGGAAGAGAAGAACACGAAGGGGGGGACTTTCTGTGACTGGAGTGATGGAAGGCAGGAGATGTAGCTTCCGTCCAAACCAGAATACATCTAGCACAGGTAATGCCCTCAGAACCACAGCAGGACCCAGGCTGAGGAGAGCAGAGATTTCCCCGAAGGGCAGACAGACGCTGTGTCTAATGTCCTGGTTACTTTTCAAATTATTTGTAAAAAATGGGACAAGACGGTGCCCGCCGCCATTTTACGGCAGATGCTTGTATGGGCTACCAAGAGTGACCCCTCGATCACAAATCAGACAATTTACGATCCCGAAGTAGGGGACTGGGTCGCGGTGAAGCTATGGGATGCTGCTACTAAGGGTGATAAGACAGCGTTCGGGTAGCTTCAAACTTGGAGAAAGGTCTTTGAAGCGCTGAAGAGCCGCTGAAGATCGCAATCTGACACCCCCAGTCTGCCTGAGGGCAAGGGAGCGGCTGGTTGCTCTACAGATCAGCCCGCAATGCCACCGGCTCCCCGGTCACCGCCATTGGATGGGATCTTTACTGCCTCGCCCCCTGAGGATCCCGGCAGCGGGAAGAGACGGATTTGTCCCCTCCTGATCCATGCGCAACTGTTGGGAGGGAGGTTAGGAAAGCCGGAAAGACAGATAGGTTGAAAGTTTTCCCTGTTATCATAGCCCCAGACCAAGAGCCATGTTGGGAAGCGTTATTGCATAGTGTCCTGCAGGACTTGGGACGCACGGTCACACCCGTGCCCCCATGCAAAGTACTGGCAGGCGCTTGTATTGCTCAACTGATTTATTCTCAGGCACAGCCAGTGCCAGCTGCACCCATGAAAAGGGGTGCTGCAGGGTTTCCATCAATGGGGACCCCCACACAGAAGTTTGACGTTTCAGGACTTCTAACGCCTGACTTTAAAGACTGTTTTTTCACCATCTCTCTGGACCCCCACAATGCTCCTAGCTTTGCTTTTTCGCCCTCTCTGTAAAACATCAGCACCAGCCCAGCAGTATCATTGGATGATATTACCTCAGGGCATGAAAAACAGCTCTACAATCTGTACAGATAATGGCCCGGGACATATATCCCAGAAAGTATTACAGTATTACAGGATTACAAGATAAGCCATAGTTGAGCATACCCATAGCATCCTTAAAATTATGCTACTTAAGCAAAACAGAGGCAATGCAGAAGGCACTTCCAGCTGGAAGGCTTGCTGAAACTACACATGGATTGAACTTTTTAAACCAAGGATGTGAATACAGAGGACAAGCAATAGCCCTCATTTCGTTTCAGTTAATTAGGAAAGAGTGAATATTAATGGAAAAACTATGATACTAGTAAAGAACCTGGAATGGGGTGAATGAGAAGCCTCATTCCCACTGGTAACTTGGAGGAGAGGAAGAATCTTTAGGATAAACTGTACTGGTTATATTTACTCTCTTTGTGATTGTTAAATGTTTATGGCATATGAAAGTGTAAATGTAAATGGCATATGGGAATGTAATTGTTAATGCTGTATGCAAGTGGAATTATTAATGGTACGTGGAAGCGTAACTGAGGGTACAAATAGTGGAATTGTGAAAAACAAAACAACAGAAACAAAAAACAGCAAAAAGTTTAAAGAAGAACAGTGAGTTAAAATATTGAAGTTTGTGATCTGCTCTAGCCAAAGGAGATAAGTGCCGGCAGGAGAACACATCCCCGCACTGCTCCGCCCCCCGCTTGTAATCAGAACGTAAACAAAGCGTTAGTTGCGAATGGGGACAAAAACAAAACATTGGAAGCGAGAAGAGACTTGATCTGCAGAGCTCTAGGAAACTTGATATCCCGGCGTTAGCACGGGAAGCCTTAGGACGAAGGAGCTGAGAGCAGGGCTCTAGGACTCCAGAGATCTCCTCAGGAAGAGCTGAGAGGGGGGCCTGGCAGGGTCCGGGAGGGTTCTGCCCTCATTGAACAGAAAAGCAGTTGGTGCGAAAAGCGGCGCTGGATTTGGTAACAGATGCAATAAGAGTGGAGAAAATTAAGCTAAGGAAGGAATTACAGCAAGGTGTGGAATTTGTAGTAAACGCTGAAGCAAAATTTGGTGTTCTGGCTCCAGTAAGTGATGAATTTGTAACCAGAAGGGAAACCACTGGCAAAAGTTTACTTTGGGGTTGTCAGCGGTTTACAGGGCTGGTTCGGCCCGGTTCCGTGATCTGCGGGGCGGAGGGATCCGCGGATCCGCGCCTCCGGAAAAGGGAACAGGGGGCCCCAAAATAATTAAAAACAGCGGCAACGATCTGAGGAGAAACAAATTTACTAAATATATTATCAGAATGCAAGATAACACACTATAATACAATATAATTAAATTTGAAGCTAATAAATCAAATATAATGAGAGAGAGAATGTCCGAAAGGGGGATAGGCCTCATCACAACGCTGAGGTGAGATGCGCAGTCCGGCTGAGCAGCAGGGAGACGGGCGGAGAGCCGACGAAGAGCCGGCGAAGAAGAGCGCATCAGGTGACCTTGCCAGGAGTTGTATCTCTCTGTGACCGCAAAGTCCCCTGGGGAACTTAGTTCTTCTTCTCTTCCGGGCAGGTACCCAGAGCTTGAGCATTAACAGTTAAACTCCCAGTGCCCTACATGATGTTATGATGTGGAATACCGAAAAGCAAAAATCACAAAACCATGACAGGGGTCTGCTTTGTTAAACTTTTACAATCTAGTCTAGGTAAACAGGTAGGCATACACAAATCTTTCCACGTGCCAAATTCATCAAAACCTTTACTAGGGCATGATTTACTAAAGGAACTGCAAACTGAAATAAAGTTTAAAGGAAAACTGGAATTTGAGGTAAAAAAGAGCAGCTAATGAAGGTGCTTAGTTTAGCATTAATCATTACCCTTGCTGAGACCAGAACACAGACGAAGTAAGGGATGAAGTTTATCCTGGGCTGTGGGTAGTAGAATCCCCAGGTAGGGCCAAGAATGCAGCACCAAAAGGATTCAGAATAAAGCAGGGAGCTCAGCTGGTTCGGATCAAGCAGTACTCTCTCAAATTCAAAGACATGGATGATCTGATAGCTACCAAAACAAAGGAGGTAATGCATAACATGGACAATTAGCTTACTAAACTTTCTCAGACTTAATGGCTATCGAGTTTCTCCACAGAAAGCCCAAGTGGCACAGCCACAAGAAACCCATTTGCGATATGGAATCGCTGCGGGATCCCCAACCCTAGGAAACAGCAAGAAAGGAAATAGCCAGACTCTGGAACCTCAAACAGCTGAGGAGCTCCAGATTTCCTAAGGGTGACGAGGTGGTGCCATCTACAGCCATGGAATACTGCTAAAGCCCCTCTATGCCCTTTTGAAATCCTGTCCAAAGGTCCTCATACAGGTTGAGTAAGACAAATATGAGGAAGGTTTAACTGTGGCAATTAGACACAGACTCCGTTGTTGGTGCAGAACAAAAAAAAAACCTTTTATTGTAGTGATGAACTTGAACTATGTGCACTTGGTCAAGTGCCTTATGAAACGTGACCCTCTTGCCACGTTTGGCAGTGCTGGATCTTCCCTCCTGCCCTGATGTAGATGGCACGGGAGCTGGGCTCGTCGCTCTGGTGCCGTTCCGCGGCACCCAGTCTGTGTTGTTGTGAGTGTTGGACTGAGGCACGGCTCTGCCAGCCTCATCTCACATCTGTTGTACCCCAGCAGCGTCTCCCAGTAGTCGGTGATGAGGACGTACAGTCTGTCAAATACTTGGGTGCCTGCAAGGCGTTACATGGAACCACCGCAGCACGGCTCTGAGCAACCCCTTCCTGCTGTGCAGCCTACGGCTTGTCCACACATGAACATCAGACCTCAGCTTCTCATGTCTCACAGTGAACAGACTGAAGTATGCCTACCACACGCTGCCTTCTCCATTTCCTTCAGCAGTTCCTTTAGGAGATGGGATGAGCCTGGGAGTTTCTTCCTCCTTTGGGTTCATCCTTTCCTCTTTCCTGACCTGTACAGAATGTATGAAGTCAAATATCACGTGCATGAAGTTTTGGAGACCAGCGGTGAGTCAGCGGAGTCAGTAAAGACAAACTACTCACCGCTGGGATTCCAGCTGGGCTCCAGCACAGGAGGAAACGAACGACCGGGCAAAGACATCCACGGGGGCACTTCTGCAACCAAAG
The DNA here is from genome assembly GCA_021292215.1 of Lophura nycthemera. Lineage (NCBI taxonomy): Eukaryota > Metazoa > Chordata > Aves > Galliformes > Phasianidae > Lophura > Lophura nycthemera. The sequence goes on along the minus strand of JADANK010000457.1, from coordinate 44,107 downwards.
ACCCATGAAAAGTTTCACTCATACACCACAGCATCACTGAAGAGGAGAGCATTAGGGGGAATCGTGCCATGAAATGGCACTGAAATGGGCAATGAAAGCTCTCGCAGGAATTACAAAGCCATGACTTACCCATGCCATCCTCCAGAGTTTCAGTCCCAGAGCTCAGAGCGGATCCTGGATCGCCTGCTCCAGTCACATCTGCAAACAAACGCAGGACAGAGCAACCCCCATTAAACATCCTTCCAGGCAGAATGACACAGGATGCAATTAAAGCCAGGGATTCCTTCACGACACTATTCTCTCCCTTCCACACCTTGGAAACAGTTCCTGGGTGCCTGCAGGGGCACCACCGTCATACATAACTAACCCTGTGTGGAACTGCCCAGAGGAACGCCCTCCTGGAGCTCACCCCAGCTCTAAACTCAACTGCATGAACTGGATTAAATCTAGGCTTTGGTAAGCCACTGCCTGGAGACACAGCTGTAAGCAAGGACAGAGGAGAAACATTCCCAATCGCATGTGCCCATCTCTCTCTTTCTTAGTGAGCTGCAGTGAAGGAAGGGGCTCAGCTAATGACGGGGGGAAAGCTGCAAACCTGCAGAGCGGCCAGGTGACCTGCTGGCTGGTATTCCACAGCTTTCCAAATACTTTCTTCAGGCCGTGGGGAACAGTGCTCAGGGACCTCATGGAAGAACATTCAGCCCCTTGAAATTTTCTTGCTGGGAGACCTCAGAGATACAGGGACGAAGGCAACACAACGCTGACAGCATGGAGCACTCAAGAAACAACGACCATCCACGCTTCTCAAGGAGAAGAACCCGCTGGCCGGTGAAAAGCAGAACCCTTGCTGAACTATCCCAGCCAAATATGATCTAATACCAAGGAAATGAAGCCTGGTGACTTACCTCCAGCATCCCCTTCAGGCTCGTAGACATGGTTCTCTTCTGCTGATTCATCAGCAGGGCCTGCAGGCACAAGTGTGATCAGACACAGGTGAGGAGAGCTTCCAGCACATGTGGGGCCTCCTTTTCCCTGAGTGACCTGTAGGGTCTGGTGGTGGGCCAGGGAATGCCACGGCCCAAATACAAAGGTCTGGGCTCTCTCAGCTGAAGAGGGGCAGCGGTAACCTTCCCACTGAAGTGTGGCAGCTCTCCCAGTAAAGAAATACTCATGGCTCGACTGTGCATGCCCTTCAAGGCTTAAACAGGCTCAGAAGGTCTTGAGAGGATCTTAAGTAAAATTGCACCCAAGTAAACTGGGAGAGCATGAGCATTTCTGCCTCCAAGGAAACAGACACAACTTACATGCCCAATGCTTATGCATCTTCTCACTCCTCTTGTCTGGCTACCTTGTGACAATAAGCCCTGTTTAGTGTTTATTTCTTATATTTATATTATTTGTTGAGTAATAGCTTCCAGCATGTGCAACCAAGCAGAGAGCAGTTACTGAGTGAGGTGGTCAGAAGGGCAGCAGCTCCTGGTGGCCACATGCAGGGGCTTCTCAGCCACATATGCCAGCAAGGTGTGGGCACAGCCAGTAGAACAGCTCCTGGTGGTAATTTTTGGTCACAGAGCACTGCAGTGCCCAGAACAAAGCCAGCAGCCTGTCCCTACAGAGACCCCTGTCAGGTGGGGCTGGGGCTGCAGCAGCCCTGCCTCTTCCCAGTCTTAGCAAACAGCAAGTCAGTCCAACAGCTCTGCTTAGAGTAGAAACAGAATTTATTTCAGGCACATGGACCTGAAATCTGGAAAACCCTGATGTTTCCAGGTGGAGGTAGTACTGGCAAGCAGAGACATCAGATGGCTTTATACACCTCGTGACCTGCAGGAAAGGAACGGTGCCATTGTGTGGCTAAACTGAGCCCATCAGGCAGTTGTAGGTTAGTTGAGTCCCCAGAGTCCAAAGTGAGTGGAAGTTTGCTATAACACTTTATAAGACACACAAGTGTAAAAATGCTTGCGCTCTGCAGATGTTACAGAATCTCTTTCATCTGGATCTTTTATCTTCCTCTGTAGTAAGAAGTGAAGGGGCTTTCTGGGGGTGTTTGGGGCTGTTGCTAGATTTGCTCTGATGTTGCATTAAGTTCCACTGGTTTTCTCTGTGTTCATCAGAAATGTGAAATAGGAATTTGTGCTGCTGTTAGTCCTGGTCTTGTGCCAGAAAAAAAGTGACATATTGTCAGCGTCTTTTGTTTGTAAAGGTGTGTGTGATACCGTGAACAATCTGGGTTCGCTGGTGGCCAGGTTCATCTTTTTGCCTATTGAAGAAAGTTTTTGTATCTTTTTTGCTCAAGTATTGCAAAGAGGGAAGAATGTAAAGATCAGAAGCAGGTATGCTTGTTAGTGTTAGTTCCACATGAAATGCTTGCCTTCTGTTAGAGGTGAATTGTATCAGGAATGTGACTGGCGTGTGTGTTTAAATGTTTGAGCATAAAGACTGTTGAAATGGGAAGAAATTTGAAGTGGAGACCATGCTGAAGGGGTCTGGACCAAAAAGCAAACAGGTAAAAAGCAAGCAAAGTAGGAGTTAGGGGTGCAATAGCGTAATACTGCATTGCCTGGTAACTGAAGGTAAAATCCTTTCCTCCAAACAGTGTGATGTAAAGGCTTGTGCACCACGTATTTGCAGCTGTGCTGAGGCAGTTACTGTAGATTCAATCCCAAAAGCATGCTGTTTCCAGCAACTACATGCCACTTGACAATATTTGACTGACTTGAAAATACAACTGGTAGGTAAGCATTGAGTGCTTTAGAGGATGCCCTTTTCAGAGGAAGAGAGCTGTATTTTAGCTGAACTTTGGGATTGTTTGTGGAGTAATGATGGTTACATGAAGGAGAGGTTTCTGTGTGCTCTAGTTAAGAAATTCTTGATCAGATAGGAAGGTCACAGTCAGACAAATGTCGTGTGTCATGCTAATGGCAGGCTGACAGAGGTGTACTTGTGTGTGTTTGATACGGAGCACACGTGGTGGATTTGTATGTGCATATCCAGTGCACTTGGCAAGACGTTTGACTCCTTATAGGGTGTATGGGCAGCTGCATCCTATGATGTACAGAACTTCCAAGTTGCTCTTTCTGCTGTGGCAAAACTTGTAGTCCAAGGTAGCAGTGAAGATGTGACCCTTCGGGTGCTTCAGGCTGTGGCTTTGGGCAAATGCTGTGCTTTTCTGTGCTATTTGCATGCTGTTAACAGGTGCAGCTGCTGTTTACCCCTTTCCTTAAACCCTGAAACAGAGCTGTTAATGGCTGATCTTTGTTTAGAGTTCTGCATGTAACACAGACGAGAATAAGAATGCATGTTGGAAGCTAGGACCATGTGTGTAGATGTTTCAATAGTAAAGAATAATTTTGATGCTGCCTTGCATGGTGCCAGTGGATGTTTTCCCCATGGAATAGTTTTTCTTGGTGAAAACAACAGCTATGCTGATTCTGGTCCATGTAATTGACTGCTGGGTGTTGTTGTCTTGTTTTTGTTTTCTCCCCAGGATGATGTTGCTATGGCTGCAGATGCTGTTGAAGCTGGTGCTTCTGATTGGCCTTACCACTGCTGTTTTTGGATCTGCCTTTTCTCAGCTGGCTCTGGATATTTATGGAGGTTCGATGCTCAGTTCTGGAACAGGTAAAAAGTTTGAGCTGCAGTTTTTGTTTCTCAGCTCTATGCTGAGTTCTTGGCTCAGTCAGCTTTCTGTCTGAGAAAAATCAGCTCAGGTTAAAAGAAGCTTTAAGTCCCGAGTCCTAGTGTGCGTTTTGAACTGCGTTCTGCTATGTTGTCACATGGCCTTATTCTGGCAAAATAATTTAATTCCTTTGTCCCCCTGTAGATGCTTACACCTCGAATATTCCAGCTGTGGCAGCACTGTAGCTCCCAAAGTTGCCTGTAGGGATGATTGCCGAGGCTGGAATGTTGCTTACCAGTAGTGTTAAAGATATTAGGAGGTTTACAAGGAAGGAAGGATAAAGCAATTGGCTTTTTGTGACTTGTGTCATGTGTACCAGCATGCTTGCTTGTGGCCATGCAGGACTACGTGATAGCAAATGCATTGCAGTGAAGTGCTCTCTGTTTCACCTCTGCCTGCTGACTCGAGTAGGTTTGGTGCTGGTTGGGGCTCATCAGTTTCATGTTACCCTCATCTTCTCTGTTACGTTAATAGCTGCTACTCTCTTGTATTTTGGTTTTGGTTTCACTTTGCCTTGTTTTTTCTACTTGTGTTCTTGTCAAGATGTCTAGACCAGAAGCTTCTCAAAGGAACGTAAAAGTTGCCATTATCATCAGTGATAATGTTATAGCTTTTATTGTGGAGTATAAAAACAGTGTGATTTTGTAAAAGAAATAATGATCTCTTCATCCTTGTAATCTTTGTTTTGTTTTGGGTCCAGATCTTCTCCAGTGCTGCTCTTTCTATGTCCTCTTTCTTGCTGTCAATGGAGAAACAGAACGTTTCACATTTACTTTGATGTGCAAAGAAGAGGTAGACAGGTGAGGAGTATCCCCTGTGTGTTTCTTTATTATCTGTAAATGATACGCATGGTGTTAAGCATGTGAATGGGGAACAATTGTTCTGCTTGAATATTTGCTGGGAAATGTTTTTCTGTTACTGAAAAGCCTGTTTCTTTTTGCAGCCATTTTAAGGACTGTATTCCTGCCCCTTGAAACCCAAGCTGCTGATTTAGATGCTGGTGTACAGACCTCAGTGTAGAAGCTTTAGTAACTGTTTAAACCTTCGGGTAATAAAGATGTGAATTGGAAAGGTTATTAGCTTTTGGTAGACAGCTAACTGGGAAAGTAATTTAAATGTGGAGTCTTATTTGCTGTACGTGTACTTGAATTGAAGCTTCAGTTTTTAAGGCGGACTGCTATTTAAAATTCATTAAAATCTGCAGTTGTTAGAACTTTTCAGATGCAGTTTCTGTAGAACACATTTCGAATGATCTGAGTCAGGCACGTGAGTTCAGTGGTTTATCTTCCTTGAGGAGAGCATTGGATTGGATGACTTCCTGAGATCTCTCCCAGCCTGGATGTTTTCTTGGTTCTCTGTTCTGGTGTATTGGCACTGCAGCCTGACGGCTGCCATCAGACTTGTTTCACTTCTGTAGCAGTTGTCCATTATAAGGCCATTCCAAATTATTTAGACTTTTTTTTTTTTTTTTTTTTTTTTTAGGTCATCAATTAAATGAGATCTGCTTTTGACAGAAAGAAAGAAATTCTTTTTAGACGTGCAAGGGCTGCTTTCATCCCCCTTTTCAAGTATGAATTCTCCTCAAAGCCACTGTTTGGAGCAGGAACCAAGTGTCATCTTATTGAACATCATTTTTCTTTAATACCTAACAGAGTAGGGAAAAAATCCTCAGTCTTTGATATTGCTAATTATTGTTATTGTGTTTTCTGAGATGAATACACAGATAAACAGTAGGATAGAATTTCCTTCGCTTAATGTAGTTCTCGGTTTAGTTTGCTCAACAAAGTTTTCATTCTTGTGGTGATTTCTTTTCTTAGCTTTGTTCTCAACCTTGCCATCTGTGATGAGAGTGGTTGTCACTGCTGCATTTTAGAAAGCTAATGGATTTTTACCTTTTGAAAATGCATTTAGTAACTAAATAGTGCAACTGTATATATTGCTTCTATTGTTTCTTCTTCCTAGATACAACTTTGTTACGCTAGCTTTGTCCAGTTGATGTTCCTGTGCATCTCTTGACCTGCTGGCATGGAAGCATTGGCTTTATCCTTGCCAACTGCTTTAATATGGGTATTTGCATTGCTCACAGCATCCATTATATCTATGATTACTTCAAGGAAAGCTCCTACAGGCCTTTGACAGGTATAAGCTTAAAATGGAGTTTGAAGCTCTCCGCCTCTGATGTACAGCTGGGCCATGAAAGCTAAGTGCAAGACACACTCCAAAGCTTTGCCAGCTGGGGGATCTAAACAAAACAGTGATGAAAAGTGCTTATCCCTGTTGTGTTTTGCATTGCTTCCATAAAGAGGTGCTTGTGCTTTGTTCTTTGTGGGTTGAGCCTGTGTTCATGCACTGTGATCTGGGAGGAGGAATGAGCCCTTCTGTTGGGGTGTTTATAGCTTTGTGCAGCTTTAGCGAGCTTCGTTCATGGAACTGGATGAACGTGTGCTCTCATCTGCAGCTAAGGTGGGATAATTGGCTTTGCTGCTGTAATTGTGGGGAAGACATGAACAGCTCTTTTGTTCTGTGACTTCTTGTCATAGGCAAACACCTAATGCACCTCTACTCTGTATTTATGTACTAGGTAAGTTTCTTGCTTCACAGATGACTGTATTCAGCATGACTTGGTTGCAGAGAAGTTTTATGCTATCTTGCTGAGCTGAGAGTGAAAAGGAAATTAGCCAGGAGGACAGATGTGTTACACCTGTGACCCATTTAGGGAGACAGAAATACTCAAAGCTGTGTGAAGAAGGAAGGAAGAATAGAAGAGATAGGGGTCCTTGAATGCGGGTAGGGTTTGAGTTGTTGTCATTTGCTAGTGAACAGGAACTGCGATTTCTTCATGATACAGTTTAGTTCCCCTTCAATAACGGAAGAACCTATTGGAGCTTGGGAGAAGACTTTGGAGTTCTACCAAAACCTTCTTGTGCGTGCAGGAGTATTTTAGACTCTTACTCCCTTGTGGATCCTTGTTGGATGTGGAAGGAGTGTGTGAGAGTGCATTAATGCTGTTCCAAAGAGATTGGCTTGCGTCTTGGGAATCAACCGAGGCCTAGCCATGTCCTACAAGTGAGAGAGTGCCTTGTGGCCACTTGTGAATATCTTGTGTGTGCAGATTTCTCTCTTTTGAGGAAAAAGTCAGCCTCGCCAGTCTCAATGTAAAAAATGTGGTGGGTTAGCAGAGTGCTGCTCCAGGGTACAAGGAGGAATGTGTTGGTCAGGCAGCTGAAGGTTATGTCAGGCCTTATAAGCACACCATGAGAAGAAGGAGTGAGGAGGGAGCAAATGCAGTTTACACAGGAGAACTTAATTGTGGCTTCACTTCTGGACCCTTGAGTTTGCAGTGTCAGTCATGTCTTCCCAGTGGCAGTAGATGGGTTTTTGGGAATATAATTTTATAAAAGGAGTGCCTCCAAAAGCACTTCTCTTACTAATGTAATGATTTTAGCTCTCTGTTGAATGGTGGAGAAGGTATGATTTGGGGAGAGGAAGAAGGGAAATGTGACAGGGTATGGTTTGTGTGCAAGAAGCGTGGTGCTCCTTTGTATAAGGGAAGCTCTTTAATCTTTGGCTATCTTCCTTCTCTGAATCTATTTCTGTCACTGCATGTGAGAGCTCTTAGTGTGTCCTGCACGGGTGACAGCTAGCAGACAGCTAGCAGAATATGCTTGGAAGCAGCCACCTGTGACCTTGCAGTAAAGCAGGCACGTCCACGCTGCGGGCTGCACGTGCCCCAGCTCAGCTCGCACTGTAGCCCACATCCCCTATTGCCACATCACAGCAGCAGCTCTGCCCCACTGAGCAGCCAGGCCCCGGGGCGTGGGAGCACGCAGGACAGTGCTCACAAATGATATGGTGCTGTACTTTGTTTGCTAGGAAATTGTGTCAGTCTTCAGAGATTACAATTTGAAGAGACGTATGCAGAAACACGCTTCCAAATTTGATGCATAACAAGGGATGTTTTGTAATGATGAAGTCAGTGGACCTGAAAGAGCGTCTGTCACCTCAACAAAGTATTTTAAAAAGTTAAAACTCAAACGGACTCGCTTGTAAAAGCTACTTATGTGGTGGCACATCTGGTTGCACAGAAGTTAAAACCGTTTCCCAATGGTGAGTTTGTTAAGCGATGTATGCAAAACACGACAGGTGGAATGTGTCCTGATGGGAGAAATGGATGTGTCTAAAATCAGATTGTCTCAGGCTGTGGGGCAGGTGGACCGAAGAAACAGGTCATTCTATCAAACAAAATTTGGGAAGTAAAGCTGCTATTCACATTTTAGGCTTTGGAGGTAGCTGAAAGTACTGACACTACAGGTGTCATTTTCATTAGAGGTATTGATAACGAATGTAATGTTGCTGAAGACATGGCTTCTCTGGTGCCACGGAAAGGCACAACTAAATCTCTTGATTTGTATGTAAAATAATGCATTAGAGCAGTTTTCTTTAACTTTTGTCAGCGTAACCGGTAGAACTACTGATGGTGCCCCAGTGATGGTTGGCTTATAAAAAAACCAAAAATATATATGGATGTATGAAATGAATAGAAGACGATGCAGTTACCACCGGCAACTCATGTTTGATGTCATGGCATCAGGCATCAAGAAAATCTGTGTGCAAAAGCTTTAATAATGTTGTGCAGGTTGTCTTCAAAGCCATGCAATTCATAAGCTCCACTAGGAATGGCAGCCGCTGCCGGTGAGCCAGCCTGGTGCATTAGTTTCACAAAAACAAGGTGAAACATCCCACTAGATTTGTCTTTGTTGCTCCTTGTTTTTTGTGTTTTAATTAAAAATACATAAAAATAAGTTCTGTTACGTAATGTATGTAAGTTCATTGCATATTTTGTATGCGGCCCATGGCACTTGCTGTCTGCTCAGTATGGCCCAGGCAAGCCAAAAGGTCAGACGCTCACGAAGTAAAGTGTACTTTGCTACAGACTGCCTGTCTTTCTCCGTTGCTGGTCAAGGCTGTCTTTGTTTATATCTGCACTGGAAATACAGACAGCAGTGTGTTGCAGTCCTGTTTGACACATACAGCTCACTCTTGCTGTAAGTCTTCCGATTTGAGGCTGACTGTATATTCACTGTGGAAAGTGTGGGCGTTCCTGTGGATCTGAATGTTCTCCCCCTCACCCCCTGCTGTCAGATGTCTCTGTTACAGGGCATTTCAGCATGTTTTGATCTGATGGCTCTGGTGAAGAACCAGGACTAAGATTGGGGCAGTGCTGGGGTTTTGGTGAAGTCTTGTTATTTGAAGACCAATTCTGTTCAGTGTTTTTATGAGGAAATTATTGATGATACTAAACTGGGAGTGTGTCTTAATGCACTGGGCAATTGTCAACGGCATGAAATTCAACAGATGACATTCGGGGTTCTGCACCTGGAGCAAAGCCATTGCAGGGGAGTTGGACTAGATGACCTTTAAGGGTCCTTTCCAACTCAAACGATTCTATGAGTAGGATATGTTAAAGATGTATCATTTGTTAGGATAGATGCACAAAACCTGCCATGAACAGGGCACCTACAGCTCGATCAGATGTTCCAGAGCGCCATCCAGCCTGACTTTTGACCTTGAACGTCTCCAACATCCGCTACATCTCTGGGCAACCTGTTGCACGCCTCACCATCCTTATAGGAAACAACTTTTTCCTTATATCCAGTTTACAATAGATGATCTGTATGGGTCTGCGCCTGCCTCTGGCATTGCTTTGTTCCAGGTGCAGCACCCAGCAATTCCTTTGGAGTCAGTTTGCAGTTGGTGGAAGTTGTTTGAGTGAGATATCTCAAAGGATTGCAAATGGATGGAAAGTGCAGGTAAACCGCGCAGGTTTTCTGGAGTGAAAGCCTGAGTTGCGGCTGCAGAAAAGCAAAATTACAAGGTGAAAAGACAGGTGCAGCAGAATGTTGGGGCAACTGGGTATTTGACAGGTAGTTAGGACTCCACTGGGACTGCTCGCCTCGGGGGGGAAAAGAGGGAATGACTTTATCCCATCCAGAGGAAGGCTTAAGGATGTAGTTTATCCAGAAGATATTCTGGTGTGGGAGCAGGGAGGTTTTATGGCTGAAGATGCACTGAGCAAGACTGGCAAAGCATCTGTAGTCTGTTAGGGGAACATTAGATCCCCTAGATAAGGCTGGAATTTGTATTGATAGTGAGGGTTGCTGTGACTCAGGTGCAAGACCTTGCACTTGGCTGTTTTTCAGCCTCTTGTGGTTCTCCTGGGCCCACTGCTCGGCCTGTCTGGGTCCCTCTGGATGGCATCCTGTTCCTTGGGCGTGTTGACCACATAGCACAGCTTGCTGTCATCTGCAAACTTGCTGAGGGTGCACCCAATCTCACTGTTGATCTGATGGATGAAGATACGAAAAAGTATTGGTCCTGGTACAGGCCCCTGGGGGACACCACTGGTCTCCTTCTGGACACTGAGCCATTGGGCACTTTCAGTGCACCATATAACAGAGGTCAGAACACAGACCTCTGGCTACCAAAAATCATATCACGATGGCATAAATTTTGTTCTTTATCTGCTGTATTAAAATCCTGCCATAGATTTAATACTTATTTATTTGTACTAAATATAATGCTTACTTTTTTGTTGGAGGGGTGTAATGTGGAACGAGTGGGTATCAAGCAGCCAGAGAACAGGCATAACCAGTTCACAACAGTGTCATTCAAGAGAACTAGCATGTTAGCCTAAAACAAACAGAGGTGAGAAGTTTGCAGTCTGAGTGCAGTTACTGCCTTACAAAGGTGAGAGGTTTGCTCAATGGTCAGCTTCATCAATTAGAATAGTACAGGTAGTAATGCTCTATTATTCTTCAATGGTAACATGAAGTTTCTTTATTACTAGAAATGATAGGCAAGAGCGATTGCATATGGATCATGAAATATTAGCTGGAGACATCCCTTTATGGCCAACAAGCTTTGTGAAGGAAGAGTTACATGAGCTTTACAGCCCTGAAGAGAAAACAAATAGAAATGTAAGTTGGAGTGATTCACATCCACTTTGAGCAGGCCAGGACATCCAACTATTGTTAATGTTTGGCACTGCAATTAATAAGGCATGTTTTGATTTCAGTTATCGGTAAATCATTTGACCATCAACAGGAAAAAATGTTTCCAAATATCAAAACTTTAATCAATTTCTGTGCCATGTGCTGTCATTACAAGTTCTTGTGTTTCTGCAGGTTATGGCAGTGTGCGGTGACTGCCAGAGAAGCATCACCCAGATGAACATAAGCATGTATGCCAAACGAGTACAGATATGTGAGAGCATCACAAGCTAAGCAAATATTTGTTGCTACAGAGCAAGCTGTAAGTGGTGGTGACACCCAGTTTTTGCTGCTGGGTACATAAATATTTACTAATGGACCTCTGTACGCAGGGGTTCTGCTAAATGCCTTCTGGGAGTAGATTGCTAATTTGTCTTTGAAATAATTTCATAGAATCACTGAAGTTGGAAAAGACTCTGAGACCATCCACAGGATCACAGAATGGCCAGGGTTGGAAGGGACCTCAAGGATCAGGAATCTCCAACCCCCCTGCCACATGCAGCGCCACCAACCTCCACGTTTAATACTAGCCCAGGCTGCCCAGGGTCCCATCCAGCCTGGCCTTGAACACCTCCAGGGACGGGATATCCACAACCTCCCTGGGCAGCCTGTTCCAGCACCTCACCGCTCTCTCTGCAAAGAACTTCCCCCTGACATCCAGTGCCTGACCAGAGAAGAAATTTTCTTCCAGAGAAGAAATTTTTTCTAATATCCAACCTGAATCTCCCCCAATGCAACGTGAGGCCATTCCCTCTCATCCTATCTCTAGTCACATGGGAGAAGAGGTCGACCCCCAGCTCACCTCAACCTCCTTTCAGGGAGTTGTAGAGAGTGATGAGGTCTCTGCTTAGCCTTCTCTTCTCCGGACTGGCAATCCCAGTTCCTTCAGCTGCTCCTCTTAAGGCCTGTGCTCCAGACCCCTCACTGGCTTTGTTGCCCTTCTCTGGACACACTCCAGAGCCTCGATGTCTTTCTTGTAGTGAGGTGCCCAAATCTGAATGCAGTGCTTGGTGCAGCCTCACCAGAGCTGCGTACAGGGGGATAATCGCCTCCTGCTCCTGCTGGGAGTCTGCAAAAGTGTGTGCTGTAGTGTTTTTGTTGTTAGTTCTGTGGTGGGATGCACAGCGCCTTTGTGACTAGGACAGCTTGTACAAAGTCAAGATCAGACAAAGGGACCGTGGTAATGTTTAACAAAAGGAATAATGCTCTGTTTCTCTTAGACCCCATTTTCAGTCCTGCATCCAGGCCTGGGGCCCCCAGCACAAGGATGCAGAGCTGTTGGAGTGGGTACAGAGGAGGCCACAAAGATGCTCAGAGAGCTGGAGCACCAATTCTATGAAGACAGGCTGAGAGAGCTGAGGTTCAGCCTGGAGAAGAGAAGGCACCGGGGATGCCTTGTATGGTCTTGCAGTACTTAAAGGGAGCTTATGAGCTGGAGTGAGGGGCTGTATGGACCGTGGGACCTGAAACAGGTGATCCTTCCAGGTCCCTTCCAGCCAAAGTGTTCTATGATTATTTGAGCAAAGTCCATCTATACAGCAATTAGGAACAAGATACAGATATGTTCCACTGCGTTCTGCTGCCTGATTCTGGGCTTAAATGTGTGTATGTGTTCAAGATGGGGAAGATCTTGCAGCAAATCTGCATACAGCAAATCAAAAACAAGTAGTTGATGTAAAAATATTTCCCTAATATTGACATCAATTTGAGTTTGTGAGTTTTACACGTTTATTGCTGAAGTGGATTCTGAAAAAGACCTGATCAAAGCCAGGACGTGTTGAGCAAATGCACTCTTCCAAAAGCAAATGTCACCTGAGTTGAATGATGCCATCTACAACTAGTTTCCTGGGAACTTGAAGAAGTTGTGAAGGGTTCTGAGTGGTTGTGTGGGCTTCTTTTGCCCTCCTGCAGCTGTGAATTAGGTGGAGAAATACTGCAGCTGAAATGTACGTGGTTTTGTCTCTCGAAAATTCACTGCTGGCACGGAATTCAGCCTGCAAAAGTAAAGAGGTCATGACACAACATCTGTTTTTGGAGAGCACTGCTATTACCACCAGTAATACTGTGACTGCTGGAATGGAAAAATAACTCTAGAGCAGAGCTGCTGTAATGATGCCTTTTTGACCATCATTCAGTGGATTACAGGAGCTGGATTTCCCCTAGAATTATGCTTGGAAGGTAAATGTGAACAAAATGCTTATGCTGCTCAGACATCAGGTGGAGCTGCTTTTGTTTGTTTGTTTGTGATAGTTTCTGCCTCAGCTCTATTTCCCAATCGCGTTTTCACCTTTGCTAGTGATTTTACAGGCAGGATTCTGTACTACTGTGACTAAGGTTTCTTAAACTCCTATAACTATTGCTCTTAAATTGAGTTAATGCAGGCTACCTGAGACATGAAGGGATGCTGTACTGTATTTTAATTCCCTCCCTTGTATTGATTGTCCGAACTGGTTTGATTCCTTTACTGTGCTTCCTGGAGCTGGTTGGTAATTGTGTTTTGCTATTCCAGCAATAATTGCGATAACAGAAACTTAGCTTCGTCCTTGGGGAATTGCCTTTGTGTGCCAAAGACAAGGGAGGCTGGGGTATTTGAGATTTTTGGCTAAAACAATAGAACTTCTGCTCTTCTGTGCTGTTGTTAGCACTGCCTTTTACAAAGCATTCAAATAATTAGGAAAAATGTGTTTCTTGGAACTTGTATATTTAAAGCATTGACGCCATTGGATACTGACTTCCTGTCCGGAAACTGACCAACTTTTCTTGCCCTCTTCTGAAGTAGGAGGAAAACAATTCCATCCTCAGATAAAGCTATGACCCTGCAAAACAAGAAGTGCTTTTCGCACCAACATCGAGATGACCTGGAGCTTTGCTTGCAGCACTGAGCAGGTGAGCTACAAAAAAAGCAGATGCCGAGTGTTTTAGTTAGAGACATACTTGTCACTGGGTCTACAGCTAGTGAGTATTACTCCTATTGCTCTCACTGTGAAGTGGTGCAAAGTGGTGATTCTGGGAATTCTTTTTGCACTGCTCCCTGTGATTGAGATTGACGTTAGCCCGCTTGGCCTGTGGGCCCATGTGGGTATCGACAGCTGGTCTTTGGTTTTGCTTTTTTTCCTTTCTCTTCCACTCTGTGGTTCTTCTAGTGATGACATTGCTTTTTGTAGCCGTGCAAGCTGTGTATTACAGTATTACAGTATTACAAGATAAGCCATAGTTGAGCATACCCATAGCATCCTTAAAACTATGCTACATAAGCAAAACAGAGGGAATGCAGAATGGTGAGAAGAATGAAGTTTATCCTGGGCTGTGGGTAGTAGAATCCCCAGGTAGGGCCAAGAATGCAGCACCAAAAGGATTCAGAATAAAGCAGTGTCAATGACTGTGTGGAATTTTCCCTGTAAAGCTGCAGGGCCTTCTCCCACTTCAATGTCTCTGCTGTCTCACACAACGGGAGAGCTGCTGTGGCCTCGTGTCCATGCCTGTGCCTCCTCCAGGGTGAGCAGCTTTGTGGGAGGAGAAGAAACCCACAGGGACTTGGGCCACAATTAAGAACTGCGTCCTGTAAAGGAAAACCACAGATAAGAGGGAAGATCAGCAAGCAGCAGCATGGCTATCACAGCTCTGGGGGAGATGTTGTATTTTTCTAAGACTTGGCTATCCCAGCCACTGGAGGACGAAACAACCATTTTGTCAGAGGGATGTTTATGGCAAAGGACATACCATAATTGAGAGCAGCTTACTGTATTTAAGCAAGCAAACAAAACTCCTAAAAAGTGAGGACAGGTCAGTCAGAAACTTTCACTGCCACACTTGTATCAAGCTTCATCTGCATGCAAAATATTGTCATGATAGTGACAGTTTTCTTCTTATGAGGTCTGGGTTTGGTCACTCTGAGCATCCAGCAACAGGAAACACTGCACACGACTGCAGCTGCTACAACCCAGTGTGCAGGTGGACACAGAGAACTGAATCTGGCCGTGTCTTGCTCTCGGCCTGCTTGTTTTTGCAGACAAACATTTAAACTTCTACCAAAGTAGCTCACAGTGCCAGCTGCTAGGATCTCTGAAGACTCTCAGTGCAGGGCAGTGCAGGTGAGCACAAGGAGTCTGCTCTAAGAGCTGTCCTTCTTTGCCACTGCTTACAGAGCAAGCATTTATATGGCCATTCTCATGCGATAAGAGGTGGGGGAGGGAAATGTATCATCCCCTCACATCAACATCCTGGTTGGATCCATTCCTACTACTTATCCCTTTAACATCACAGCTCCTGGGAAATGTGTGCACAGCCTCAGTACTCAGCTGTACCTGAGCAGCCAGGCTTTGTGCCAAATGGTATACAGACATCCAACTAGACTAACTTGGGGTGGCTTAAAGCAGGCTGGGGAATGCTGTCCCCTCTTGAAGGCTGGTCCAGGTTGAGATGCTGTGCTCAGAGGGGCCTTGCCAGAGCAGTATTCCCAAGCTTAACTGATACACTGTGACATTCCCTGACCCTTCTGCTTGTGGGGAAGCAGACAGTGTGAACGTCTGAATCACTAAACAACTAGCCAAGGTGATATGCTCCATTCTACAGCCTGGATCATCGTATGGCTCAGGTGCTTTGCATGTCGATCTTCCCCTGGCAGAGCTCAGCCTACCGTGGGCTGTTCCTGTTCAGCCAAGCTAACCCCGGCATCCTGCTGACATAAAAACTGCCTTCCAGTAGGAACAAAAGCTGCACTTACAGCAACTGTGCTATCCAAAGAAGAGCAACACTCGTATAAAATGGGAAGCAGCAAATATTCTGGAAAAGCAGCTATCTATACTCCACCAGTGGCAATAACTGCAGCGACTGCAAATTTCATTGGAAGGTCGGGGTATCAAAGTAGATGCAACAAACTTAGCACTGCTTTGGAAAATTAATTGCTTGTGCTCTTCACACTTACTCATCTAACATGCAGAGGAAACTTTCTTCCTGGTGCAACTGTATTTCTTTCCACTGGACCATGTGCACTTCCAGTCTTAGCAGTTACTCAAGGAAAGCTGTAGGTTCCAGGGCTGGGCACAAACACGTTGCAGTTATTTCCTCACTCTTAGCACCTAAGCTGTGGCTCATCCTAAAGCCACAACTCTGCAGTGCAGGCAGAGAACTGGGCAACAGCTGCAGGGCCTGTGCAGTCTTTGCCATGCAGCTGGACAGCCCTGCTGATTAACCTACAGAGACTGTGCAGAAGAAACAACCAGGAAAGCAGCTGTCAGAATATCTCACATTAAGAGCAAGACTTCTGTTTCTCAGCATCAATGCTAATGAATACCAAGAGCTTTCTTTAAATCTGCTGATTGCTGTTTGTCTTCTAAGATGCTTGTAAGGATCAACAGATGCATTGTGTCGTACTGCAAGACAGCTCAAGTGGGAAAGCACACAGAAGCACTGAAGAAAGTGATTTTAGAAAGAAAAGAGAGAGTAGGGGGAAAGATTTAAGTTACTCTGTACAGCTTGTCAGTGTGAGGACCTAACAGCAGCAGCCAAACTTTCAGCTGTATGTTCTCGTAGAGTATCCCTGGCTTCCCAGAAAGATACTGGTAGCCACATTTGCCATATTCTTACATCAGCCCAGAACTCTGTTGTCTCCTCGACAGTAGAAGCATATGTCAAGTACGATCTCTTGGTGGAGATCTAGATTTGATCAAGGTGTCTGATCAAGGTAAAGCTAATGGAGGAAGACACTCACTCTATCTCCAATGGGCGGGCTGGACTTGGAGTGGAAGAGGATATCTGAGTGGTTCAAAATGAATTCCACAACGGCCGACTGCATCTGCACCTCCACGAAGGCAGCTCTTCTGCTGGTGCAGGCAGACTCACTCTGCAGTGATCTGAAGAAAAAACAGACACAGTAAAACTGCCAACAGAAAGAAGACTGGGAAGGCACCTCTGGCTGTGCAGAATGCGTTGATTTTGGAGGGGAGGGTCTATAAAGGTGCGTGTGTTTATTTTGAGGTTTCTTTTCAACACTGTTTACGAGATGTCAAGCATAAGCCCGCTCTGGTGCATGTCAGCGTGTCCCTGTTTCAATTCTGAATGACACTGGCCCAACACATACCGGCTTCCTTTGGAGCCCAGCACGCCTTCTACGTCTCTGAAAATGATGCAGGCACATTTTCTTCAACATTCCCTTTAGGATGCTTTGTTTACCAACGCTTCAACAAGGTTTATGGGTAATGAACAGAAAAGTATAGAATTCTAAGGGAGTGATCTGGTGATCTGGGTGCTGGAGCTGGTGGCACCATGCAGAGCAGCAGCACGAGGTCTGTTTGCAGGGAGCTGATCCAAGGCTTGGTCTTGGAGCGGAAGAGGATATCTCCAGGCTGACGCCTGTGTGTCAGCAGTGACTCTGGGGCTTTTCTCAAGGGACTGAGCATGCTAATTCTGCAACTCATGCTTCTCTGTGTTTCTTCTGTTGCTGTTGCCTTGGTCAATAAGTAACTGCACTGCATTTATTCTACACCCTGCTTGCAGAGGCTCATTCAGGCAGAGCTGCCCTAACAAGAAGGAGCAGCAGCAAAGCCCTCACCCAGCGAGGCCACGCACTGGTACGTCTCCAGCATCACATCCCGGTACAGCAGCGCCCACTCCTCCCTGCTGAAATACACGGCCACCTCTGCAAAGGGCAGGGGCTCCTGCAAGTGCTCCTTGCTGGGCACAGCCAAGGCAGCTTGGAGAGGAGAGAAACTCCCATCCCAGCGGCTTCTCTGTTCCCAGCACACAAATGCTGGCTCAGGACACCTCACTCTCTCTCACCCTGCACTCCCGTCTCTTGCTCCTTGCCCTCTCCTGGCTGCTTCCCCAAGCCCCTGCCTGAGATGGACATGCTGTGGCCAGTTGCTGCTCTGCTGCAGGCAGATGTTAAACTGGACCCTGCTGGGACAAGAGAAACAATAGGCAGGAGAGGTGTGAGGGAATGCAGCAATCCCTGCCCAACCCCCACCCTCACCAGCCCACCTGCAGGGCATTGCCTAGGGGCAAAAGCCAGCTGGGACTCAGACCAGCAGCACTGCTCTTACCAGGCTTCCTTCCCAGCAAAGCCAGTGTGATGGTGCGCTCCCTCCTCTCCCTTTCTTCCTTCCTTCCTCCCTCAGCTTGGCACAGGAAGACAGTGAGCAACACTCCTGGCTAAATCAGATTAACGATCACAAAACTGTCTCACACTGGGAGGCTGAAAGAACTCACAGAAGACCTCTGGCTCAACAGCTGAGGGCCAACTGAGCACGTGCCTAAAAACAAAGTACAGCAATGAGTCAATCATTTTACCACCAAAATAGAGAGCAGCACAAGCACCTCTTAAGCTCTCCTGCACAGCAGCAGGCTGCAGGATGAGCTCTCCCCTTGAGCAGGGATGCCTCTTAAGATCACACCTGCACAGAGATGCTTTCCACCTTGATGTCAAGACACCTTGCAGGTACGGATCCTCAGTAAGTGACTAATAGTTTGAGCTTTGTCAGCTTCACTAAGCTTATATCTTTGATTGCGCACATAGGATCCCTTAGACACAAACTCCTGAACGCGTCTGGGACTAGGAGTGGATCCAGCTGTGCTGAGGAACCTTACCTCTGTGGTTTGAAGAGTTCAGACAGCAATGGGGTTTGCTCTGATCCCCATGACACAGCAGGAGAGCGTCCTGTAGGTGTGTGTGTAACCCTGTCCTCTGTATGGAAAATAACCCAAAGAGAAAAACCCAGTGAGGCCATGGGCTGCTCCGTCTCCAGCATCACATCCTGGTAGGACGCAAATAATTTTCACCTTGTGGGAATGGAATGTTGTTTCTGCATTTGATATTAAAAAGGAGCAATTGGTTTGAATAAGTAGAACATAATGCATTTATATTCTATAACTTATCCTTAGAAATAGTTGATCTAAGAAGTAAAATACTGTATATGTTAGCGGTGTGTTTTAGAAACATTATTACTGAATTATGTGATTCATTCTTTCTTGCAAAACTGTAATAGTTGTTAAATGTTCCAAACATTGCAAGTATAGTGTGTTAGGGATTAGAAAACATATTGTAGAGCTGTTCTGTTAGGATTAGAAACTCTCAGCAAAAGAAAGACAGATTTAGCAAACATCAAAGAAGTCAGGGCCTCTACACAAGGCCGAACTGTCTCACTCCGTGAGAAGGTTGGGGCGTGATAGGTAGCCACCAGGATACTCCCCTGCCTCTCTCCCAAGCGTATCTTTGTAGAAAGAAGGACAGGCAGATATCCACAAAATAATGATCAGGTGTGGAATAAGTTAATTAATCAACTACAGATTGACGCTTATGCAGCAAAAATTTATGTTTGTCCAACAGTGTTTCCATGTTTAGTGAAGCATCGAGATGATTGTGAACCTGAAGTACTCAGTCAATGAGGAACCAGGGGAGTAAGAGTAAGCGTCGGGGAATAGGGAATAAAAGATGCAACTCTGTTTTCTGTGTGCTCTCCTGCTTGCAGGAAGCCCGCCACTGCAATTGCAAAGAAAATCTGCTTCATCAGAGATACCGTCCTAGAAAATTATTTGGATATTTCCTACAACCTCATTGACTGAGAGCTTCCCCTTTAGACTGAAATTGGTCGGGTCTGCCGTATGGAACTCCAAAAGGACTCAAACATTCTTTAGGTCTTGATTTCATCCTCATCCTCGTTGCCTGGTACCAGTGCCTGAATTCCAGCCACGCGCTGCTTATCAGGCGATTTCCACGTGCCGACTTGTGCTCAATAGGCTGTGTATAATTCCCAGCTAATGCCCACGGTGTGACCGAGCTGCCGCAGCACTCACAGCACTGAGCACCCTTTGTCCAACGGAATCACAACAGGTGCCCGAATCGAGGTATGATTTCATTTAACAGCGCTCGTGTACTCGCCTCGTTTGTCCTACAGGGAAAAGCCACCAACCGAGCTGAAGCAGTGTTTGCCAGCGCCACGACGTTCCCCAAGTTCTGAGAAATACATTCTCCATCGCTTTGCCTTCACTGTATTTTTTTTTTTTTACATGAATATTGGATCTCTTAATTTCAAGGACACACGACCTACCCGCATGTGCGCAATATACGTAAATGAAGCGTTTACCAATTACCGAATTAGAAGAGTTTAGAATGTTAGAAGCTCCACCCGTCCGCGCTGCAAACACGCCGCCTCCGCCCGGCCGCGTTCCCACAGCCAACGTGGCTCCTCGACGGCTTCACCCGCCCTTCAGCGCCTCCCCGCCGCTCGGGGCTCGCCGTGCCCTTTCTCAAAATGGCGGCCGCCAGCTTCACCCCGCGGCCGCCCTGCCCGGGTGACGGCCGGGTCGCGCGGTCACGTGGCGGGCGGCGGGCCGTGATGGCGGCGCGGTGCCGGGCGGCGCGCCGGGTTCGTCCGCTCCTCCTGGCTGCGCCGTGCGGTCGGGTCTCGGTGGGGTCCGGGGCCTCCCGGGGTCGGTGCCGCTTACGGTGCCGCTTACGGTGCCGCTTACGGTGCCGCTTACGGTGCCGGAAGGCCGGAATCGGCGGCAGCGGGGTGAGCGGGGCCGGTGGGCGCGGGCGGGGAGGGAGAGCTGAGGGGGTGGGAGGAGGGAGTGGGAGAGGGGAGAGCTGGGGGTGGGGAGAGCGAGCGTCCTCCGAACGGCGTTCTGTTTGGCACTTCTTGTCCTTAGTCTGATTCCTGTCTCCTTTCCCTGGCCGAATTTCGGTGCCCCGTTACACGTCCTCCAGGGGGAGGTTGGAGCTGACGGGCAGCTGGCAGCCGTGGGCTGTGCGGGGTTCTCGTGGCGGTGATGCTGCAGTAACGTGTCGTCCGTGTTCCCTTCACTGGGATGTGCCACGTGTGCTCTGTGGCTGTGCTGAGGCTGCACAAGAGATATCACGGTTGGTGTCTGCAGACCTGTGAAGGAAATTTATGCTCGCATTCTGAAGACGGTGCTCTCTCTCCCCCCCCCCCCCCCCCCCCGGATGTAGAAATGCGTCTGTGATCGCTGTGAGCAAAATCTGAGAAGGAACTGGATTTCAATTCATGCTGCTTTTTTTCTCCCTTACTCTCTCTGCCCCCATACGTCACCACGTGGACATTATCTGCTAATTATACTTTCAACGGTGATTATTTTTCTTATAGTGCTAATGCTGTGAATTTCTCAGTGGTTGCTGAGACGAAGGTAGTCATAAATACAGGTTTTAGCATTACTGTATTTAGGAATAGAAAATGCCCAATAGCTAATCACATTCTGCTGCAAAAAAAAGAAAGCGTAGTCCCTTTTTAAAATAGCAAGAGACAGAGTGCTTCCCCCCCAAAAAAAGGGAAAAATCCCCAAACGTTTATGCTAAGTTAACACGCTGAGAATGAAGAGTGGCAGCTTTGCTTCTTCCCTTCGCTGCTCGTTTTGGTTTGAAGTACAGAGGAAAGGATGTGTGAGCCACGCTGGAGCGGTGTGCCTGCCTGCATAGTGTGGCAGTGAGCAACACAGAGAATTTTACAATGTCTTTATAATGTCTGTCTCCTTCCTAGATGGCACTGAGTTCTCTGAGATGCGCTATGGAGATGATGAGGGCGACTTCTGAGGCCGTGAGCGGTGGCTGATGAGAGAAGCTAAAGAGAGGAACCTCAAAATTGAACTGATTGGTAAATCCAAGCCTTAGGGTTTATATGCTCTTTGTTCTAACAAACACGTCTGACCCTTAATTACTTTAACGGACCGATGTTTTTATGTCGCACTAGACAAGGTAGGGATGCTCTAGGACTTGGTATCCTTGCATTAATGCTTCTCTCAGACTGTTTGTGCTTTTCTGAAGTAGCATTGCATCCTAGGCAGTGGCTTCGCGATGATCTTCTCATGTCAAACGATGTTAATGCTTAGACCTGATCGCAGTGGTGAATATAAATGATTTATCGTTAGGGCTGCATTTCTGAATTTTCACTGTCTGCAGTGAAGCTTCTCAAGTTACGGTTCACACCCCACTGAGAAAGTCTGCCCTTTCTGTTGCAGTGTGGGAAGGTACATACAGTGTCCATCTCTTCTGGAGTGTATTCCTTCCTGTTGCTGACTGTTTCAGTCAGTGTCACTCTTGCACTCTGGTAACGCATTGATGCTTGAGAAATGGACCTTGGAAGGGGTGGGGTGGGAGGTGTGTGTCCGACACGAGTTTTTGCCTTGCTGTGCTTTTACAGTAGAATATAAGTTCTGCATGTGAAGTATTGAAGTAATGTCTTGTTTTCATGTTGTTACTGATGTTCTGTATGACCATGTCTCGAAGTGAAATCGTGGAGAAAAGCATTGTCTGCCAAGCAGTAGAGATGAAGTTAATAGCATATAACATGTGACAAGGCCAAGCGTTGTAGAGAGCTCTCACAGCACGAGTGTTCTTTTCAGTAAGGCTGCAGGCTGTGGGCCGAAGGATGAGAGAAATAAGCACCTGCCTTGAATTTTCATACAGATTATTTCCCTGGAGGGCTGATAAAAAAAGTTCAGTAGTGAAGGTGAAATATTTATTTATGTGTATGTGCTACTACTTTGTATATCAACAGATACTGACTTCTGTTTACTTTTTGCTTTATAGATATGGAATGAAGGGGCATTTCATAGCAAATGGATGAAGGTATGTCTGTTTTCCTTCTTAAAAGTGAAATGTGCTTCTGAAGTTCCCTTGTTATCACATGTGCTTTGCTTGTCTGATTTTTCTCTAGAGAAGAGACCTTCATCCTGTGACTACTTTGCTTCCTGACCTCTCGTGGTAGCTGCAGGCATGAAGTGCTAACAGGAACATGGGATCCTTGGATTTTTTTTTTTTATCTGAAGCTTTTATTTTGAACTTTGTAAGTCAGTGTATGCTAAGGAGGGCATTTTAAAGGAAGCTGCAGTTGAACCGTACAAATTCATCTTCTTACTGGCTGGAAAGCAGCTTGTCTTATAAGTCAGAGGTCCAGAATTCCTTCAAATTCTCAAGTGAAGTTCCAGTGGATATGATGCCCTTTAATTATTGATGTACAGCTCCAGGTTTTCATTACATGGTCTGATTTACTTTTTCCATAAAGTAAGAGCTCTGTATTTTAACTGTGCAAAAGTCAATACCTCATTTAGAACATGAGTTGGAAAGAGACAGTACTTCACATCAGGTAACACTGTGCTGTCGCTGTTTCCTTCCCTGCACACCCCTCTTTGGAAGCTCACTTTTCTTTGAGTAATGTTATGCTGAAGTGGAATCTGTATATAAGTTCTACTATATTCATTATTCATGTCCTTGTTGCTGCTTTGAGGCTAAGAAGGAAATGCATTTCTTCTCAAAAGAAAGTAAGAGTTAAGCTGAGTGTGAAGGAAACTGCTGATTCTTTTTTTTTCTCCATGCACAACTTTGCAGAATTTGGGTCTCTTCTGCTTAAAATCAGTCAGTCAGCGGCTATTAGAAAAGTTCTTTTAGTTTCAGACTGCTGTATAAGGTCAGTTGTGTTATTTGTCCGTGGCAGATCTGTAGCTATTTCATTCAGCGATTAGTTTTAGCAGAATAATACAGAAAATGGTGTACAACAGTTAAATGTGCCTTTCACGAAGCTGGCATAGATAACATTCTGTGTGCTTCTGAAAAGATGTAGTTGGGAATATGGGAATTCAGGAACAGTATCAGGACTCAACGAAACTGCAAGATGGAAGCAGGGCATAGGGTGCGATCCTAGAACAAGTAAAAATTCATCTTGACCTATAGATAAGAGTGTACTTGGGATTGTGGGAATGGGAACATCTTTTACCCAACAAGAGGGTACGTCTAATCCATGCAGATTACCTTATGGATACTGGTGGTTATGTGGGGATGGGCAGGCACGAAAAGCACTGCCTCCAAATTGGATTGGAACATGCACTGCAGGATACTTGGTACCTCAGACCACGGTGCATGAGGAAATATCACAGGGACTCTTGAGAACACCCTGGAGACGGGTGAGAAGAGTACTAAATCCTTTGGTGGAAAAACCTACTGGTTTCCACAGCTTTGTGAGGTGGCTCATCCCATCTCTTGGAGTAAGTGAGCTGGAGAAAGCAATTGTTAATATTTCGGCCACTCTAGAGATAATAGAGAATGCAACCGCTGATGCAATCAAAGCATTACAAGTTGAGATTTCAATGCTTAGTAAGGTTGTATTACAAAATAGAATGGCACTGGATCTCCTAACAGCCAAAGAGGGAGGGGTTTGTGTGATAATTAATCAGAGTTGTTGTGCTTATATAGATAAGAGTCAAAGGATAGAGACTGATCTACAGGCAATATGGGAGCACACTAAATTACTTCATCAGGTAACGAAGGATGATACCTCATTAGGATTCACAGAATTGTGGGAAAAACTTACCAGCTGGTTACCTAACTTTGCGTGGCTAAAGCAACTCTTTGTGGCTTGTATTATTATAATCATCTTGCTCATTTTTATGTGTGTTGCGATGAGATGTGCATTATGGATACGTAAAACTTCTGGGGATAGTTAAGGCAGAGAGTGGAAAGTGGGAGTTATTTCAAAACTTCCCTTTTCCCGAATGGAGCAATTTAGCAAAAGAATTTGCTAGGTTCAAGAAAAAGGGGGGAATTGAGTAAGGAAAGGACAAGATAAGGATTAAGTCTTGTTTAGGAATGTAGGTAAGCAGGGTGTGTGGTCAGATAAGGAAAGGACATCTGGAAACTCTGTTGCAACATTACACAAGGAATGGGTCAGGATCGGATTACTTCTGTCAGAGACAATGTGTCTTCCCCCATGCAAAGGAGACCCCCACTGCTCATGGCGGGACCATATGTTGATAAGTCAGGAATGTAATGAATATGCATGTGAATTCCACTGATTGTGTATATCTGTACCAAGCTTCTTCCTTACGGTGTGCAAGTTTGGAGGAGCTATACCCCTTGCACCCAGCTTGGCGCCAAATTCTGAATAAAACATACCTGCTTTATAACCTAACTCTGGGTTATACTGTTTGATTCCGCAAGTCACTGTAATGCAAGCTTTTCTGTTCTACTGGTATTATTCCAAAGCAAGCGTGCTTTTCACTTTCAGTTTGGAGGAGAGGAATTACTGCAGCTGTTTGTACTTCTAGGCTTTGAGTTTTCTTTTTGTGATAAGTGCTCCTTTTAATATGTTGGGTAGGCCTCTCTATCCTGGGACAAAACCAGTGCCAAACGCCTGACTAACTCAGCAGGAACCGTGGGCTGTGGGAGATGGCAGTACCTTCAGCGATGGAGCAGTGCAGGATGTTGGGCTCGGATCCAAAAGCAAACCAGCGTGAGCGGAAACGTGAGCTCGTAAGTGTTGTGCACTGCTGATAGCTTTTAAAGCTGTGTGCGTAAGGACTGTCTGAGGTACTGTACAGCACAGCCATCTGCTGCGTCAGGACGAGAGAAACTGCAGCTCTCTCCTCTGTCAGTCTGAACTCAGAAATGCTGAGGTGTGAGGACAGCTGTCCTTAACCGCTTTGAGAAAAAGGTTGTGGAAGTTGTAGGGCATTTTTAGTTACGTTTCCACCTTGGCCTATGCAGCTGAGTTCAGGTATTGTTCAGATTCTGAAGATATATTCAAAAAGGGGCTGTTCTTAAGAACTAGCATGAAAAACACAGGAGGAAAAGAACATAGTAAAGTTAATCTAGCTGTATGTTTCTTAGGGTCTCTCTCAGGTTGTTACAAAGAATAGGTGTGAGGGTTTTGTTATCTGGGGTATCTATACAACTTTCTGAGACTCCAGTCTAAAAAACAGACTAGCAAACAGACCTTTTTTTTTTTTTTTTACTTTTTCTCCCAGCTGCTTTGGTTAGGAGGTACAGCTGGAGGCTGTAACCCTCAGTTGCTCGTTTCATTTAATGTGCAGCTTTTTGTGGTGCTACAGGCAGAGAATGTATTGTTTTTTCTTTATTAAGTTCTCAACACTGGGAATTGGTTCAGGAAGTGGATTTGCTGTCTTTTCCTTTCCTGTGGGTTTGTTCTGTCTGTTTTGTGGGGGGAAGGATGGTCGGTTGAGGGGAAGGAGGGGGAAGTTGCTTTGTTTTGGATTGTTTTCCCTCATTTTATCTGGGAAAATTATTTTTGCATTGCAAGATATTTTTATTTTTAGCCAGAAAGCTGTTTGTTTCTCTACGGTGTGGTGGAGAAAAAGAGGTGTAGATTGTTGTACTAACTTGATGTAGCTATGCATATGAACAACAAACACAACAAACCATTTTCCCAGAATGACTGTGTGTAACTCAGCAGCTGATTGCTGTGAAGGATTCCCCTTTGGTCAGTGTGTGCCAGTGACAGCACAAGAGCCTCAGGGTGGGCGCTGCGCCTGTTTGGGTGACAGGTAGGAAGTTTGCATCCCTGTATTGTCACAGACCTTTATTGAGTCTTTTTTTTCTAGGTGTGTTATTTTTTGTAAAACATGAAAGCAGTTCTGTGGAAAGAAAAAGAAGGCTTAGTTCAATAGGAAGCAGAAAGATCTAAAAGCAAGCAAATTTGACCGCTAGGTATGTGCAGAAATAAGCTACTGCCTGCTATAGTTACTGCTATTAGAGTATTTTGATCTGAAGTGCCTGCCGAGGTTAGTGTGCTTTCCATGTTCTTTTTTGCTCGTTTTATTTTATCCTTAAGCAGACATTTGATACCTTTCAGTTTGAGAAAATAGAATGAAGTACCTCCGTATTCTTATCCCACTTGAGATTGTTGTCTGAGTCAGCATTTCTTTGTGCATGGGAAAAGGGAAATACTTCATCATGCTGTCTTCTGAAAACGTGGATTGGCAATTACTGTGCAGTTCTTCAGGAGCCTTGTGCTGTCTGTGCCGCAGTTCTGCAGAGAGGTGGCACATACAGTGCCATTAGGATGAAGGCAAATGCCTTAATTTTCATTCTGCTCGTTCCTGCATATGTAACAGCGCTCAGGAAAATGGCTGTCACGCCATCTGAGCAGTTCAGAACACCTGGGCAGCTCTTCCCATTTCCATGTTACTTAAGACTTTCCTGAGGTCACGTTCCTCTTTTCTGCTCACTCACACTAAAAAATCCCCAACAAACAGCTCTACCTCCTGTAGTTAATTATTCCTTAGGGAGAAGCCCTTCTGTACTTTCTCTTGCTGGTCTCTTTACTCTGTCTGTCAGAGAACTGATGTTTTAAAATGTGCTTTAGTATAATTCTGTAATCTTCTTGTATGGGTAGAATTTGTTTTGGAAATGTGGTTACTTTATGTTGGAAATAATTTTTGTATGTGAAATTAATTTGCTCAGACTAGAAATCACCGATATTTTTACTAAGATGCAATTATTCTCTTCTGATTTCTGTTTATTTCATCTCAGCACACGCAGCGTAGTTTACTCAGCCAGGCTGGTTATACTTGTGAGTGTAGTATGTTTTGTTGTGAGTACAGTATGTTTTTCAAATGAATATTGGCGTCTGATAGATTCCATTAACGTCTATTCCTTCTGTTCCTTTCTTTATTCAGACAATCACTCTCAATCTGTCAGGCTTCCCCTGCCTCATTTCTGATCTTCACCTCAGTGAGCAGCTTTCTACCTCAGAGTCTTTTGTAAGTATGCCTTGAATACATTTGGTTGCTCTTGTAAAGTGAGTTGCACTGTTTCTTGTGCATGCACACAAATTATGACA
Source organism: Lophura nycthemera (assembly GCA_021292215.1). NCBI lineage: Eukaryota > Metazoa > Chordata > Aves > Galliformes > Phasianidae > Lophura > Lophura nycthemera. Next base: position 16,799 of record JADANK010000457.1, on the reverse strand, counting down.
AGATACCGAGAATTCAGAATTGCTCACCTCCAGTGCTGGAGGTTCTGTGCCTGACAAAGTCTTAAACATCCTGCTTTTCTTCTTACCATAAGACACAATGGTATAACTGAATTTGTAGGATTACTACCTCCCAGTCTATTCATGTATATTGAAGAAAAAAATTGCTGGAACAGAGATGCAATTTGGTTTATCCTTAGGGTTTATTCCAAGGCTGCGTGCTCTGAAATGCTGGTATAGTTTGAGTGTTGGAAGTGGTCATGACCTTTCTACTGGCATCAGTTCATTCCCGAGGGAATAACTGCAGCTGACTACAGTGTAGGTTCTGTTGTTCCATCCCCACAAAAGATATTCTGAGAATCTGACTGTTTTTTTCTGTTTCTATTATTAGTATTACTGCATTATTAGGATGATGGCTCACTGATGTCCGTCGATTGCTCTGAAAGGATGCCTCCTATTTATTTCCATAGAAATGACAACGGATACCTAGGGTGAGTTCTCAGCTACAAAGCTGTTTTTCAACATAGTCACCACCATTAGCTATCCTTTTTTTTCTCCAGTGTTGAGCGAGAGCCTGCGTGCTGTGCTTGTTTAAAATAAATAAAAAAATAAAAATAAATCTGTTTGGCTGTCTGGGTGGCTCGTCTTGCATTGCTGTTGCCACTGCTGAAACGCAGCACCCACCGCCTCACTGTGCTCACATCCACGTGTTGGTCTTCATAAATGTTCTGCAGGCATCGATGAATGTCAGTGGGTGCAATTTTTTGCAGTGTGGAGGAGTTCAGTGACACCCCTGTGCTCCATGTGCACTTCCATGTCAGATGCTGTGCTGTCATTCTGGCACTCTGCTGCCATCTGTCGCATGGCTACAAAATGTAACTGAATGCTGGCAGGAAGGTTCAACCTCTGCTGTCATCCCACCAGTGTCCACCTGTGATGTTGTGGGCCAGCATTATAAAATAGGAGGCATTCCTTTTGGATCAGCCCTTGTATAGTTATGAAAAATTAAGGTTTATAATGGCTGGCTGAGTAAATTGGTGGCTGCTAAAGAGATCCACAACTCTAAAATAACAGTAGTTAGACACTGATAGCTTTCAAGGTCAATTTAAATTATGTGGCTGTATTGGGTTATTTATTTATTTAATGTTATCTTTCATTGTTGTATTTCCTGAAAACTCTTCAGGTGTGGCATTCGAGGCTTGATTTTGAATCTGCAAACTCTAGTATTCTTGAGCAACTCCATCCTGTAAGTGGATTAGTTTTCATACTCCATTGTAAAACTGCTTTTAAGAATTGGTATTGCAAGAAAAATGTTTTTCTTTGTTTTACAATATAGAATTACAAAGTAAGAAGTAGAATCTTGTATGTGAAAGTAATCTAAGGGACCTTGTACTCATCTCTTCAGAGAGGAACTTTGTGGTCTTTCATGTGTATTCGTGAGTGCTGATTAGTCTGGTAGTGCAAATTGTTTTGTAGGTCTCAAACACTGCAGCTTTTTAGTTGATACACGCTTTGAGAGTAATGATTGACGTGGTTGTGGTTCCAGTGTGATATTGCAGCATATGTGTGTCCTTCTCCATCTTTGGGCCCACCTTACTGCCTTTTCAACCTGTGCACTGAATTGCAATGAAATGTCAGTATCGTATACCTCAGCACTGTGCTGAGCCTCACCTTACTCATACTCACCCTCTGGATGTTAGTCAGCTTTAGCAATTGTGTTTCTGCTACAGAAGGACTTGCAGGACATCTGTAGTATTGATCTGGCCTGGAGGTGACAACCTTCCAACTTGCTGGTCTCTGCCCGTGTTCTTTGTCACGACACTGGGATGTGTGCTTGCTGGATGCGTTGATAAGAAACGTTTTTGAGAAGAGAACCTTGTACTTCCCAGAGCAGTAAGAATGTGAGAATGTGGGAGACTCTTCACAAACCTGATTCAAGTGTGCTTTCCCAGACTTGGTACTGTTAAAGTAGCCCTTCTCAAAAACAGGGCATTGTGCCTGGTGTGACTTAAATCCTACCCACAAAGGAGTATTCCCTGCAGTCTCTCTGTGATCTCAGGTGCATGTTTCTCCCATTGCTGGAACTGCTGGACTTTCATGCCTTAACTGTATGTGGAAGGCTCTCTTTATTAGCTCTGTTTGACTGCAGTTTTAGAATCACAGAATCACAAGGTTGGAAAGGACCTGCAAGATCAGATCAGATCTAGTCCAACCGTCCTCCCACCATTCACCACTGCTACCACAAGCACTAAACCATATCTCGTAGCTCCTCATCCAGATGCCTCTTGAACACTGCAGGGACGGCGACTCCACCACCTTCCTGGGCAGCCATTCCAGTGCCTGATCACTCTCTGAGAGAAAAAGTTCTTCCTGTCTAACCTAAACCTCCTCTGGTACAACTTGTGGCCATTTCCTCGGGTCCTGTTTGTTGCCTGGGAGAAGAGGCCAAACCCCTCCTCATCACAGCCTCTCTTTAGGAAGTTGTACAGGTGCAATGAGGTCTCCCCTGAGCCTCCTCTTCTCCAGACTAAACAATCCCAGCTCCCTCAGCCGCTCCTAATAGGACTTGTGCTCCATACCCCTCACCAGTTTCGCTGCCCTTCTCTGGACACGCTCCAGGGCCTCAATGTCTTTTTTGTAGTGAGGGGCCCAAAACTGAACACAGCACTTGAGGTGCGGCCTCACCAGTGCTGAGTACAGGGGGATGATCACCTCCCTGCTCCTGCTGGCCACACTATTTCTAATGCAGGCCAGGATGCCATTGTCCCTCTTGGCCACCTGGGCACACTGTCGGCTCGTGTTCAGCCAAGCATCAACCAACACCCCCAGGTCCCTTTCCTCCTCGCAGTCATCCAGCCGCTCATCCCCAAGCCTATATAGCACTGCATGGGGTTGTTGTGGCCAAAGTGCAGGACCTGGCACTAGCTGTATACTAGCTGTATACAGACTTATTGGGAGGTGTATGGGAACTGCTGAGTCACGGCCTGAACCTCTGATTAATCACCTGAGGCGAGCAATGAGTCAGCCCTGGGAGCACAGGTGAAAGCAAGCCAGGCTCCACCCCTCCTAGACCCATTTAAGAGCTGACTACCAGTGGGGAAGGATCTCTCTCTCTCTTCGGAAGATCCACTCCACTGGAGTTTCCTGAGCGAGCCCACGACACGGGTAAGCATCCTATTTATTCTCTTTGTCTCTGCTGTGCCTAACTCTCTTGTTTATTTCATTATTATAACATCTTAATATTATTTGATTATATAATATTCCTTTACATAATTTTCATTGATTATACACTTGGCGAGCCAGGCAGGCAAGCCGAATATACTAAAACTTACACTATGTCCTTTCTTTGGAATTTCTGTAAATGGTTCAAGGGGGAGAACACTACTCCCCTAGATAAAATAGTTCCAGGGCAGATCCCAGGATTTGCGGGATCCCCTTATTATGAATTGGCAATTATCATTGAAAAATGGGGTCCCCTACGTGTTGTGGGAAACGTTTCCCCATATCGCCTAGCAGATTACTTTCAGGGACTAGGCAAAGATATATTAGTCACAAGAGAAAGACAATTAACTGCTTCTACAGTGGCATGGCCACTATTAAATGCTTTAAACAATGCTGAAATAAGGAATAATACTTTAGTGAACGAAAATGAACTTTTAAAAGATCGTATTGAAAAGTTAGAACAGGAACTTGGCCTATTAACAGGAAAAAAAACAATTCTACGTCTTCCAATAGGTCAAGTTCGTAACATTTCAATAAACAATGACCAGGCTCCTGAATCAACGGACTGTGTTGATCAGGAAAATAAACAATCTAAATCAGATCTTGAATCTCCAATTTTGACGGATGCACTAGAAGTCCGTCCTGTTATAACTCAAAAAACAAAAAAGGTACAGGACAGACCGGCAGGGGTGCCGCCTGATCAGTGGCCCCCCGCTCAAACCCACTTGCACGTAACAGCCCGACTGTACACGGCAACAGAACTGATGGACTTAGTCCAACGATTCAGGCAGAAACCTAGAGAAAGTGTGCCAGCTTGGTTATTAAGACTGTGGGATTCTGGGGCAAAAAGTGTTCTGGTGAATGGCCCGGAAATAGCCAAATTGGCCACAATGACTGTCCATCCTGCTCTCAGACAGAGATTATATGCAGGTAATCAATATAATGATGAAAACCATTCTATAATAGAATGGTTAATGGTGGCCTGCCGTATGGTATGGCCCAATAAATCTGATATTCCCTTACATACAGGGATGTGGTCCTCCATGGAGGACCTTCAAAATTACATCCGTGAGCTAGGTGTAAGGGAAGCGATTTATGAAGATACCTTTGATGGCCCTGATCTGGTCAAATTCTCAGCGGGGATGAGAGACCTGATTTTACAACAAGCTCCCTCCCATCTGTATGGCACTCTGGTCTCTATATTAAATCCCCTAGTGGCCTCAGAAGCAGTTGTCCAGCAGGCTGCGCAGTTAGTGGCCGACCTAGGAGAAACAGAACGCCTGCGGAATAGGCGCAACATTCGGACACTAGAAGAAGCCGAGGTCTTGCCGGTGACTAAAACCAAAATGCCGGCTACTCGAGCTCCTCAATCGGGACCCATAAGGGTCTCCCGAAAACAAATGTTTAATGATTTAATTCGGGCTGGGGTCCAATTTGCTAAGATTGACGGCCAGCCCAACCATATCCTTCTCCAACTGTGGAAACAACTAAAGGACAACCAAAAATTTCAGACCTACCCTAAGAAACCAAGGGTAAGGGTTATAGAGAGAATGCCAACAATGACATGGAACTTAGAGGATTTCATTGTTCCTAATAGGAAAAAAAAGCCGCCTCAGGTGTCTCGGGCTACAATGCCTGAGCCACCGGAAGCAAAAGAATTGGACATAGCTCAATTCATGGTGTGACGAGGGATGTTAGTCCCGCTAGGGCCTCCAGACAGGACCGGAGGCCCTATAATTAACGATTTATTGGTCCCGAAAAAACATTCAAAGAGTTATGGCATTAGTAGACACTGGAGCAGAAACATCAATTATTTACGGAGATCCAACCAAATTTGATGGAGACAGAATGATGATTGGTGGTTTTGGGGGACAGACTATTCCTGTCACCCAAACATGGTTAAAACTGGGGGTTGGGCGTCTCCCACCCCGGGAGTATAAGGTATCTATTGCCCCAGTCCAGGAGTACATCTTGGGCATAGATATTCTATGGGTCTGGTCTCCAGACAACTGGGAGAGTTCAGACTTCGACAGAGATGTATTCAGTATCCGGGTGTGCAGGCAATATTAAGAGGCCATGCAAAACATGGCCTATTTGCCTGCTGAAACCGCACCGGATTACAATGTAAGACAGTATAACTCCCGGGGGCAAATGAAATATCGAGAACGGTGCAGGGAATTTTAGAAAAAGTGGGCATTATAAGACCTGCACACAGCCCATATAATTCCCCCATATGGGCCAGTGCAGAAGGTCGGATAGCATGTGGAGAATGACAGTGGATTACAGAGAATTAAATAAGGTCACGCTGCCTTTCATGCGGCCGTACCCAATATTGCCTCCTAATGGATACGGTTGTGTAGGGAGATAAAAACCTATCATTGTGTCCTAGATTTAGCAAATGCGTTCTTCAGTATCCACATTGCTGAGGAATCGCAAGATCAATTTGTGTTACATGGAGAGGCAGGCGTGGACCTTCCAGGTCCTGCCACAGGGGTACGTGCATTCACCCAACGTATGTCACAATCTAGTGGCCGGTGACCTGGCTGATTGGAAAAAACCTGATGATGTTAACCTGTATCATTATATTGATGATCTCCTGCTGACATCTGACTCACTGGAGGGCAGTAGGGCAGGCGGCAGATTCATTAACCGCCTACTTACAACAGAGGGAGGGACTATAAATCTCCAAAAGGTGGCAAGGTCCGGCCTGTCTGTAAATTCCTGGGGTGGTTTGGTCCAGGAAAGACCAAAGTAGTACCCAGTGCAGTCTATAATAAGGTTCAGGCGTTCCCAGTCCCTACAACATCGAAGCAGCTGCAAGAGTTTCTAGGTATATTGGGTTACTGGCGTTCCTTTATACCTCACCTAGCGCAGCTGCTAAGGCCACTGTACAGACTCACAACAAAAGGGCAGCTATGGGATTGTGGGAAAAAAGAACAGGATGCTTTCCAACAGGCGAAACTGGCAGTTAAACAAGCCCAGGCATTGGGTATATTTGATCCTATCCTCCCAGCCGAGTTGGATGTTCACGTTACTCAAGATGGCTTTGGTTGGGGCCTGTGGCAACGCCAGAGTTCTGTTTGGACCCCCATTGGTTTTTGGTCTCAGGTCTGGCATGGAGCAGAAGAAAGATGCAGTATGATTGAAAAACAATCATTGGCTGCCTATTCAGCATTACAGGCAATAGAGCCAATAACCCAGACGGCTGAAGTTATAGTTAAGACCACTCTGCCAATTCAGGAGTGGGTGAAAGATCTGACCCACCTTCCTAAGACAGGGGTGGCCCAAGCACAAACAGTGGCACGATGGATCGCTTACCTCAGCCAAAGGAGCAGTCTGTCTTCATCACCCTTGAAAGAAGAGCTTCAGAAGATCGTAGGCCCAGACCTATCATTGTGATGCACCAAAAGAAACACTGGTCGCTCCACCAGAGAAGAGTCCCGTTCAGGAGGGGAAATATCCTATCCCTGAAGATGCCTGGTGTACAGATGGGTCCAGCAAGGGCAACCCGAGCAAGTGGAGAGCTGATAGCATACCATCCTTCGACTGAGACAATCTGGTTTGATGAGGGGGATGGTCAGAGCAGCCAGTGGGCAGAACTGCGAGCTGTGTGGATGGTTATAACCAAGGAACCCGGTGATGGTATTCTGAATATCTCTACAGACAGTTGGGCTGTGTACCAGGGGCTCATTCTTTGGATTGCACAGTGGGCCACCCAGGAATGGACTATCCACGCCTGACCAATCTGGGGCAAAGACATGTGGTTAGACATATGGAATACAGTCAAACACAGGACTATATGTGTCTACCGTGTTTCTGGTCATCAGTCCCTACAGTCACTGGGAAATGATGAAGCTGACACGCTGGCCCGAGTTTGATGGATTGAGAATTCACCATCTGAGAACATCGCCCGTTGGTTACATCAGAAACTACGGTATGCGGGACAAAAGACAATGTGGGCAGCTGCTAAAGCATGGGGGCTGCCCATACAGCTACCTGACATTGTCCAGGCATGCCAGGATTGCGACGCTTGCTCTAAGATGAGACCGAGATCATTGCCCGAAATGACAGCCCATCTTGCTAGAGGACACAATCCTCTCCAGCGATGGCAGGTCGATTACATTGGGCCCCTTTCCTCGGTCTGAGGGGGCGAGATATGCCCTGACCTGCGTCGACACTGCAAGTGGGCTACTGCAGGCCTATCCAGTACCGAAAGCAAACCAGGCATATACCATCAAGGCACTGACTAAACTGATGTCTGCCTACGGGACACCTCAAGTCATTGAGAGCGACCAAGGGACTCATTTTACTGGTGCAACGATACAGCGCTGGGCAGAAGAAAACAACATCGAATGGCGATTCCACCTGCCATATAATCCAACGGGGGCAGGCCTCATTATATATTATTATTATAATAATAAAATATTTATTTAAAAATAAAATTATAATATTATATATTATAATGGTATTCTTAAGGCTGCCCTGAAGACAGACTCCCAGTCCCTGCAGGGGTGGAAGAAAAGACTGTATGAAACCTTGCGGGACCTGAATGAAAGACCCCGAGACGGCAGACCCAGTGCCCTGAGAATGCTGCAGACAACATGGGCCACCCCGCTTAGGATCCAAATTACGGGCACTGATTATCAGGTAAGACCCCAGATTGGTAATGAAAATAATATTCTGCTCCCTGCCCCTGAGAATTTAGAACCAGGCACCCATAGAATAAAATGGCCTTGGAAGGTGCAGGTAGGACCCAAGTGGTGTGGCCTACTTGCACCTTGGGGGAGATTGTTGGAGGTGGGAGGCTCAGTAGTTCCTCCAGTAATAGGTACATGGCCTACTGATATTGTGGTCAACACTCTGATCTTCATTGCTAAAGGGACCCCCATCATGTCCCTGTGGCAGATCAGGACACCTCCTTTGGTGCCTGACATAGTTATGCAGCCACAGATATCTGGCCGGAAGGTGTGGTACAGGCGGCCGGGACATGCCCCTGTACAAGCGGAAGTGTTGACCCAGGATAGAAATACGGCCTGTATCTTGCCCTGGAGAGCAGACCTTCCCCTCCTGGTACCCTTGAAACATCTGTATTACTCCCCGTGAGTCTTCGAGCCTTCAGGATCACCGGAAGGAACGAAATGCCATCAAAGCGTTCCAGTGTTACAGTCAGATCATGTGCGACACCCGGTGATGGCCTACACGGGACTGACGGAATATAAGACGGACCTGCACCTGACGACTGCATGCCTCTAGTAACTTCATCGAGCACTGCCCATACAAGACTATCAACGTTCACCAATCGTCACTTGTCTTGAATTGTACCAACATGCGTCGCGATGGAAATTGTATAAGCGTCGTGATATAGTGGGTCTCTGTATTAGGAAAAGCTTACCCTTTAGTCAGCCTGATCATTGGTTCACGCTGTGAAGGGGTGGAGTGTATGGGAACTGCTGAGTCACGGCCTGAACCTCTGATTGATCACCTGAGGCGAGCAATGAGTCAGCCCTGGGAGCACAGGTGAAAGCAATTCACCTGTGCTGCAGGAAGGGGCGGAGCCTGGCTCCACCTCTCCTAGACCCATTTAAGAGCTGACTACCAGTGGGGAAGGATCTCTCTCTCTTCGGAAGATCCGCTCCACTGGAGTTTCCTGAGCGAGCCCACGACACGGGTAAGCATCCTCTTTATTCTCTTTGTCTCGCTGTGCCTAACTCTCTTGCTTATTTCGTTATTATAACATCTTAATATTATTTGATTATATAATATTCCTTTATATAATTTTCATTGATTATACAGGAGGTAATAAAAAGACTCATTGAAAATAGCTTGGAGATGTTAACCACTGAAGCAAGAAGGTGAATTTTTTTTGCCTTAAATTAGAGTTCAGAGGATGTCTTTGCACTCAGAAACTTGAACTTTGTAGCTTGATATTTACAGCTTGAACTTTCTTTAATTCTAGGTCTGGAGGGGGAGCTTTTCTTCACACCTTGATGTGGATGAAATCTGTACTTTAACTACACTCAAGACAGGCAGAAATGTAGCTGACCAGAGCCTCCACCACCTCAGCCCTTTCCTTCAAATTACAAAGATGACTCTAATATTTGTAAGTCAGAAATCTCTTATCAAAACTTACTTTTCATATAGATACAATCTCATTGTGGAAAGACCGTGGCAGGCGTGGTCTTTGAATCATCTGGTGTAGGACACATGAAATAACCTGAATGTGTGTTTCAGTTTTTGTGTATTTATCCCTGTTTCTCTGATAATTTGTTTGTATTCCTGTAAATGCCAGGGATTGCTGTCCTGGGTCCAGAGCTCTGTTCCCTCATGGGCTGTACTTGTTTTGCTGACCCACCATTTTGGGTGCACAGGGTAGGCCAGTCTTCATGTCCTCCTGGGCCTCCACACACATAATAGTAAGAAATAGCAAACTTGTTTAACCTTGTCCTAAAGTTATAAATCTGTCCAACCCGTGCCCTGGTCACAGTGGCGATGTGACATTAGCAATGTCATCACTGCACTCAGGTCACAAGCCCTGACAGCAGGCACTGGGGATAATTTAGTGTGATGCCGATCTTCGCATTGGTCTTTGTATCCAGGCACATGGATGGTATCTTTTTCCAAATGGACCGTGGTGGTAGACAGGTAAATTCAATTGTGCAGGATCTGTAAAATAAAATTACATAATTACATACCCTATAATTATTCTTGCAAATAACGCTTAGTTGCAGGGACGTATTCCCATTTTTTCTTGCCCAGGCTTCATAACTAAAATAGTAGTATTGTTCCGTGTAGCTGTTATTTCATCTGGTTCAAGAGGGCCCTTTGGCTTCGTACTTGAGCTCCATTGTTAATACTGGTGGATCCAAACCCATGGTCTCCAGGAATGGTGGTGATCTGAGGTGGATCCCCTTTTCTCACAATTGTTTTTGAAACTGGCAATATCAGTAATTGTGCTGTTCTGTCATGCGGTTGAATAAGTAAATCTTGTTCACCATTGTTTAGCAGAATTGGATTTATCCTTATCTGCATTCATTACTTCTCTCATGATGTGACAGTTTTCTTCCCTAGAAACCCAAGGGAATCCTTTTCTTTCCCTGTTTTTGCCAGAAGATCCAACTGGCACATGTCCCATTTACAGATATGTTCAACTCCATTTCTCCCTTTTGCATGGGCCATAAGTCTGAAGCCCTTTGAAGAGCCTCTGTTGCTAATTCAGAGGCAAGTAGCTGTTCATTTCTCCTCTCCAACTCTTCCTTGTCACTTTATATATAAACAGGTTTAAAATTTGTCCTAGATATGACTGTGCTGTCTCCAAAAACCAAACAATCCAATAAACCTCCGTGCCTCATTCTTATTACAGGGTACTGCAAAATCTAGAATTTTGTGTCAAGTTTTGGGTAGTATTTCCCAGTGCCCGAAATGCCAGTGAATTCCTAAAAGTTTCACTGTTTGAGACTGCCCTTGAATTTTAGTAGGATGAATTTCCCAGCCTTTCTGTTTCATGTGATCCACAACGGATTCCAGCATTTGTTGCACCTCTTCCTCACAGCTTCCCTGAGTCAGGATGTCATCTATGTAATGAACTATTTGCAAGTGAGGGAGGCAGTTTGTATCATGCAGATGTTCAGCCACTGTTCTGTGGCAAATGGTTGGATGTGCAGCCATCCGTGAGGCAGTCTACAGAAAGTATCTTGTCACCCCTGCCACGTTCCTCTGCAATTGGGATAGTGAAAAATGCATTAGCTAAATCAATTACAGCATACCCGGTTCTGGAATGTTTCTGAACTTCTTCTATTAAAGCAATGGTTACCTGCTGCAGCCGCTGTGAGAGGCGGGGTGTGCTTATTTAATTCCCTCCATGACCCATCACTTTTTGACAGGCCATATTGGATTGTTCCAAGCTGTAGTAGTTGACTTAAAACCTCCTGCATCCAATAAATCATTAATTGTCCTTGATATCTCTTCATGCCCCCCCAGGGTCCTATATTGTTTCATGTCACTACTTCAGTTGCAGCAGGAATCTGCCCAGCAGGCATTTTTACTTTTCCCACTAAAATTGTCGGAGCACTAATACAATTCTTTATTCCAAATTGGTGCTGACCATTGGGAAGATTCAAGGTGAGTCCTTTTGGAATACCTATCCCTATGATGTATTCTGGGACAGGGACAGGATACAGTCATTTCAGGAGGTTTCCTATTTTCATTTCTATTTGTATTTTCACAGTTTCCATTTGTTTCCCTCCCAACCCTATTAGTGATTGTCCTTCAAATTTCTTGGGGTTTCCATATATTAAGAGGCCTCTGCTCCAGGGTCACTTGAGGCTCTTACAGTTTGTGAGGACCAGTTTTTTCAAAACATTCAGAGCTCCACGTGGAGTCGTTGGTCCTGTACCTGTTGCACTGGAGGTCAACCATCATTTCATTCTTGTTTGTTACGTGGAGCTGTTTCCCTCATCTCTTTCCAAGGATACAAATTAGAATATGGTTCCCAATCCTTCTCCCCCAGAACAGCCGACCCACTCGCATTGGGCACTCTGCAAATAGATAAGAGATCCCACTGAGGCTCCTGAAGGAGTGCAGTAGGTGGAATTGTTCCTGGGTCTTTTGCTTTAGAATTTGGCACTTTCCTGCTAGGGTTTATTTAACCCTCTGTGTTTATATATCCTCTGTAATTCAGGAATTAGAAAACTATCAATCTTAGCATGAGACATCCTTAATAAAGCTGTCTCTTAATAAAGCTGTAAACAATTCTTTTCAAGAAATCCTATTTTCACTGTCACCTTTTTTAAACAGAATGCTTTAGCCAAATCTGTACAGGCTTTCTTGTTTCCTTGCAAGCTGTCCCTCTGCCCTGGCATTTACCAGTAAAACCTGTGTCCAAGCTTGCTTAAGTTGGTAGACTGTAGGAGAGAAGGGAAAATGAACCTTGTCATTACAGGAAGAGAATGCAGGCTTGCTTCAGCTTTTGCAAGATGATTCACCCGTGCCCCAAAAAATCATGTAAAATGCAATCATGTTTAGATGTCATCAAATCATAGAATTATTTAGGTTGGAAATGACCTCAAAGATCACCAAGTCCAACCCCAACCCACCCCCACCATGCCCACTGACCTTGTCCCTCAGTGCCACATCTCCATGGTCCTCGTAAACCTTCAACTTGTCAACTTGTTCTCTGTGAGTGTGCAGCACAAACAGCCTTGCTGCGCTTTGTGTGTATGTTCCCTATAGATCTGGAGGTGGGGAAGCTGCCCCAGTGACTGCAGAAGGAACTCAGCTGCACTGTGCCTGGTTACTGGTCAGCATCATAGTCTTGGTGTGTCTGACTTGACTGGTGGAAGTGTAAATCGCTGAGGTTTGTATGTCAAGCGCTTATTCTAGACAGCGTGCTGTCACTGGAACGGTACCTATGAAGGAATGACCTGTCCATAATGTGCATCTCATCAGCATTGCCTGATGCCTTAGACTGGGCTGCCTTGTTTTGGAGTCACGTGCCAAATCAAGCCGGCACTGCCTGGTGGGTCTCCTGGGTAACACTGTGGTTAGAAATCCTGGTTTTGATGCCTTTGTGTGATGTGTGATTCCTTACCAACCTCCGAAATACAATTTTCTCCTAAGTCCTACACTCCTGTCTGCTAAGCTGTGTGTTCTTATCGCTACAGAACGTGGTTCTTGTTTGCTTTTTCAGGTGTTTGTAACTGTTGGTAGCTGTAAACTGTTGGTTTCTAATGCTCTGAAGGCATCACAGACCGCCTGCTTGTCTCCGCAGTGCTCAGGGGCTTTTCTGAGCTGCAGGCCCTGCACTGCAGCCCTGAGGCACAGCCTCACATCTGATGACAGACTGAAGCTGGAGACTCCTGGCAGCAGAGGATGCTCCTGCCCCACAGAAGGGCTCACAGCTCCAGTGCCCTCAGTGCTGGGCAGGAGGCAGAGGTGCACTCCAAGCTTATTCTTTGTGCGGATCACTGTGTGAGGCCACCAGGAAAGGTGGGCACAGGTGATGCTGCTGGGGGACATGTGAATGGCATCAAAAGTGACCGCAAAGCTCTCGGGCTAACAGTCAGGGGCACGGGGGCCTTGGTGCTGCTGTGGGACAGGTGTGAAGAGGAGGGCACTGGCAGTGCATGCCGGTCATTGGCTGCAGGACTGGTGCTGGTAGCAGGGCCTTGGGTTCTGTGGCTGGGGAACCTATTTGTGGATTGGTGTCTGCTTGGAAGAGGTGGGACCCACCTCCCTAAGGGATGTGAGGATATTTTCATCAGTAGGACAGCAGCTTCATGATGGAGGCTTTAAACTATGAATGGGGAGGGTTGCTGAATGAAGGGATGGCATGATGCTGTGGGAGGAACCAGAAAATCAGCATTATGATTAAGCGAGGACGCTGCCAGCAGGTTCACAAGGAAATGCCTGAAGGCATATGGAGAAATCCCCCAAAGCTCCAGAGGAGGTTCTGGTGGGTGGTGGTGAGGCTGCTTGGATTCGCACAGATGGAGAGAGAAATAGATGAACAAGAGGGATCAACACAGGAAAGAACTTTTGGAGGGAGGGATGGAAGAGTGGATTGAAAGAATGAATGGAAATATAGGTGGATGGAAGGATCAACTGAGGAAATGATTTCTGCCCCAAAGACCAGTGCCCCCAGGCTCTGTCCCCTCCATGGGGACCAGTGGGGGTGGCCCTGGAGGTACAGAACCTGCATCCCATTGGCTCGAGCCACTTCCTTGGCTGCTTCAAAACTTGGAAACTTTGGAGGAGGCTCAGCTCCATGGCTCCAGCATGGTGAGTGCCCCTGTATCCCCTGTCCATTTGGGATGGGGTTATGGGGTCTGTGGTGCAGGATGGGGCTTAGGTATGGTGGTTCATTGCTCCCTTTTAGTGGGATGTGGGGTGAGATGGGTTCTTGCCACATGGGTCCCCTTCTTACAGGTGTGAATGGGTTCCTAGGAGTAGAATGGATCCCATTGCCCACCTATGAGAGTTTATGGGGTACATTGGGACAGGGTGGGGGTCCCTAACCCTGCGGCTGGATGCTCTGTTTAAGGTGAGAAGGAAGACAATGAGGAGACATGGCAGAGGGAGGACCCCCTGCTTGCCCCTCTCCTTCACTGCTATGTTAGTGGGGTAACAGCAGTTCTCAAAGCAACTGTCCAAACCATCCTAGTCTCCTCTCTGAGTTGTGAAGGTGGTGCTTTATGGCCTTTTTCTCTCCAGGGAGGTTGGTGCTGCGATGTGGTGAGTCCCACAGGGCCGAAATTACTGGTTTTGTGCTGAAATTCAACTCTTCTTCCCCAACTGTATTCTCAAGGGATCCTCCTTCCCCACCCTCTCCTTCCTCCAGACTTGTATCTTCAGCCTCCAAATCCATCCACCTTTTTGCAGCAGCCTTCCTTTATCCCTCCCAATCCAAATCTGTCATTTCCAACCTCCAAATCCATGCACCCTTCCCTTTTACCCCTTGCTTTTCATCTCCAGCCCCAAATCTAGCATTTCTAACCCCCAAATCCATCTAAGCTTTCCCTTGTTTTCCATCCCCAACCCCATAATCTGGCATTTCCAACCCTCAAATTCATGTACCCTTTTACCTCTTGCTTTACATATCTGACCCCAAATCAGGCGTTTCCAACTTAATCCACTTAAAATTCTGCTTTCCACCTCCAAACCATGATCTGTAAGTAACATGCTTTTTTAGGGTTATAAACTGGGGCTTGGGACTTAAGGGGTCCTGGCACCCAAAAAGGACTGGGGACCTGGGAGGACCCTGCCCTCCATGTCCCCTTCTCTAGGGGGAGCACACAAGAGCAGAGTAGAGGGGAACAATCACCTCCCTGTCCCTGCTGGCCACCCCTCTTTTGATGGAGCCCAGGATACCATTTGCCTTCCGAGCCGCAAGGGCACACTGCTGGCTCATATGAAGTTTTTCATCTATCAGGACCCCCAGGTCCTTCTCCACAGGGCTGCTCTCAAGGACCGCTCCTTCCAGTCTGCAGCAGTTGTGGGGACAGGGTGCCTACCCTGGGCTGCAGCCCCGGCAGCAGAGTTGCAGGGCTTCAAACTGCACAGAAAACCCCCTTGTCTCATTCTGTTTTCAGACCGACTCCAAAATAAACCCCAGCACTGCCACAGCCTGCGCAGAGCACAGCAAGGGAGCCCCAAACCTTTCAGCTCCCTTTCTAGACCCCTCAGACTCTAAGAATCCTCCCTCCCTTTAGTGATCTCGCTCTCTCCCCAGGGGGCTAGGACCATAGGCTTCTTCCTTGGCCATCCCACTCTCACAGCTGTCACACAGCTCAGGCATCTTCTACTCTGATCCACCAGCACTAAAGTGCACACACCACCTGACAGGGCTTCACAAGGAAGCATCTGCCTTTGCATCACATGCCTCTACCTGCCTTTGCTAAGCAAGCAAGCACCTACCTGCCTTTGCTTTGGAAGCATGCACACGCTTCCCTTTGCTAAGCAAGACCACAGTCCCTTTTAATCTCAGGAGGGAATAAAACAGCCCGAACAAAAAGGGTACGGAGAGGCTCTCTCTAGGACACCTGTTGTCTCAGCAGAGTTGACAGTTACTTAAAATGCACAAAGTACCTACAAAAGCATCACGCTCAAACAAGGAAAGTAAACAAGTCCAGGATGCCGTGAAGGGTTCCCAGCTCTTTGTAGTTAATACCTGCTCCGTGGGCACAGGATGTGCACAAACTGCCCCTCATCTCTTCTCCATCCCCTTCCCCCCTCCCCACGCCCCCCCCCGTGATTTCCACAGGCACTTAGAGACTCTGTGGAAAGGCAACGTAAGGCTCATGGAGAAGACTGGATGTACATGAGGTTCTTCCCTTCCCTGGTGCTAGAGCACTGCTTGTCTAGATGATGAATGTTCTTCATACAAGCACCAACCAAGCGTGGCAACAAACAGCTGAAATGGCATTTCCCCTGCAAAACAACCAGCCTGTCTAAAGACCTCTCCTCAGAGACTTGCCAAAAAGGCCAGAACCATTACTCCCTTTTGGCAGGCTTACTCACAGAACAGCAGGCTTCTCTTCACCCTGCATCACATGGACACAAACAGGCTGTTTGTGCAAGGAGGGCAATTTCACCTGAGCACCTCACCAAATATGTTCCCTCCACCCTGCTTCTCTGCAGAGATACAAGGATAAAAAGCTCAGTTCCTCTGAGCAACGACTGGAAGGAACTCTGGAAAATTCTCCATTCAAAAGCAGCTCCTTTGTGGTCTTGGTTCCCGAGGGCTCCTTTGGATCACCTTTCAGGCAAAGTCTAAGAGGTTCTACTGTACAACCCTATGTACCTTGGTACCTTTTTCCACCCCAAACCTAATTCTGACAGAGTTCTGATGCAGACATTGGACACTGAGAAGAAGAGAAAAAGAGCAGAAGAGAGGATAAAATTAAGGATACCGGTAAGGAAGAAGCGCAGAAGATGAAAAGCACAGGAGGATACAGGCCAGACAGCAAAAGAGATGAGCAGTAGCGGAGAGAATAAAGGGAAGAGACGCTGAGAAGGATAAGAGCAGAAGGAGAACAGACAAGAAAGAAAGAAGAGCAGAGAAGAAGAAAAAGGATGTAGGTAAG